>JAABKK020025735.1:0-16962 GCA_011634745.2 Catotricha subobsoleta | reverse complement strand
GGAGTAAATTGACTTTTTTGGGGAGCAAATTGACTTTTAATTTGGGGAGATAATTGACTTTTTTGGGGAGAAAATCCGCTTTTTTCTTGGGGAGAAAATTGACTTTTTCTTTGGGGAGAAAATTGACTTTTTCTTTGGGGAGATAATTAGTGGGGAGAAAAAAGACTCACCCAACAAAAAGTTTAAAAATAAATATTTCTTGAAAACGCATCACTCTGAATTATTGACTTTTTAATAATTAAATTTATTTTATATGAATTGAAGATATCTAGAAATTCGTTACCGTTTATAGTTAATTTATTAATAATGATAATGAATGAAGAAGTTAATGAACCTAGCGTCCTTTCACCGATATATTTTGTGAAATTTTACAGTTGAGTGTAGTGTAGTATTCGAAATGACTTTAATTTAATTTTAAAGTTTTTGAAAAAGCAAGTTGTTAATGGATTGCTATGAAAATTTGTTTTGTTTATTCCTCTTTTTCTCAGGATATTGTGGTCATACGTTGGTCATTGACCTATACCAATAGGTGCTAAATTAAAACAATTTCTTCACGTTAAACTAATTTTTATCTAAAAACTAGAATTAATAGTTTAATTAAATGTTGAACATGTAGGTATTACTAATGCCATAAGTTATATAACCTCTATCAACTTGTATATTTAGTTGGCATTGCAAACATTTAAATATTGATGATTTATGTCTATGCAATATCTATAACAATATACCTATAATACCTATAGATAAAATATAGCGGAAAACAGTATGATTATAATTAATTATTAAATTGAAAATATATTGGGCTTTATACAAAAACTATAAAAATCGCTTTAAAATTTTTCTAAATGAATACGCAAATAAATTCATCAATCAAAATCATTACATAATACGATTGAAATCATAAATATAGTTATTTGCTAAAAGTGCAGAATTCAGTGTGCTGCTTTACATTAAAGTTTTGATAACCAACATTATTACCGTCTAAATTCTAAAAATATTAAATTTCATTTGCCTCAAGCGAAAAGATAACCAACGATTACGTAATTTTGACTTGAGTTTATGATGATTTAACCATATTTAGGTATAGTTAGGGTGCCTGCGAACACACATAATAACCCACCGGCCAAATTGAATGTTAAGCGATAATTGAATTTGATATAAACATTAGGGTGGTTCGTTTTCTGTATGGGAAAAAATTTCGATTTTGTTAGCTCCGCAAAAGCGTTTTCAGATGTCAATGGACCTAAAAAGACCATTTTGAATTTTTTGGTTTGAAATTTATTCGCAGGATTAAATTGTGAAACTCTATAGATTTCAACGTGATCGAATCTATAGATCTTGAGATATTCAGGTTTAAAGTCGGAAAAATGTCAAATGTCAAATATCAATGATTATATTTATTTTTTATCTTATAGGCCTTAATATAACTGTTGAATGGAGTTATAAAAATTTTATATTTTTTGTTTGTTATTGAAATTTCGAAAATCCATTGAAAAGCGATGGGTCTTAGAAGACGGAAAAACAAAAACACTCAAAATCAAAAGTTCAACTGGCTTGCGCTATGGTAAGATGTTAATGAATTTCAAAAAATTAAAAATAGGCTTTTTAGGTTTATCTGAAAATGCTTTTGGAGGTAACAAAATCAAAATTTTTGGGAAACTTACCACCCTAGTAAACATTGCTCTTTGAAAATGTGCCTATTGTAGAGAATTTACGCAATAATTTACAAGTATGGACTACTGAACTCTATACCTATAGATATATAGTAAATGTGTTAGTATACGTGTACTACAGATATTATTGTAACATGAATCAATATTAAGTATTTTGCATACAAATTTCTAGTAAAGTTTTGTGCATTATTATGTGCAATGTACCATGGACATTAGGCTAACATAGAATATAAGGTAACTATCATATTATTCGCTTATTTCTATATAATGTACATTGTAGGGATTTGGGTAAAGTGAATTTTCAATTTACAATAATACAATAGTTGTTCATGTGGTATTTATATCGTTACAATAATTTTGAAAACGTACGAAAGTAACTGATTTGTTACATACTTAAATCGAAAAATATGTAGATAAATGTGTTTATACAATAATGCGGTCAGCCAAACCAAATAATAATGACCAATCAAATTGAAAATTTCCAAATAATATATTTTCAAGATCTAAAAAACTATAATTTATACATTCGGTGTTCGGTATTTCTACTCAATAAATATTATTGTAAATTCACATTTGCTTATTTTATATAATGAATAAAAAGGTTTTGATAACTGTATATTTTAAATGCAACAGACTGAAATTGGAAATGTATTAAAGCTCGCTCATAAAAGACGTATATATAGTTTTTTTTATATGTTTTTTACACCCTCCTTATTTACCTCTATTACTCGTCACCCGTTTTCGCCAAGATGAATGTCCAAGATTTAGATAATTTATGTATATATTCTGAATTTTAATTCAACAAATATTTAGTAAAAAACTGCTATATTTTAATTATTTAATTTAAGACAATAAGTTTATAAAATTGAATCAATGGAAAAAATTGTATAAAGTTCAATATAGTTTTAATAAAATTATAGTGTCCATAATATCATAAAAGAAAATTGCTTCCTGATTTCCAATTAATTTATGAAAAATTATTTTCAATTTTAAACAGAAATAATTATAGAATAAAATCAAGTGGTGCAACGATTTGGAACTAATAACCTATCAAAATAAATAAAGTTAAAGTTAAATATTATTAATTAACATATCAAAAAAAATGTAATATGCTTTTAGAACAATTAACAATAATTTACCGCCAGCATAAACATAATTTTGCAAATTAGTTTCATTTTTTTTTTTTTGTACACAGTTAGTCGACTATGATCTAAGTGTGGAATGCATATAGAACATAATAGTATAAAAAATGGAGAATGTGAACGAATTCAAACATCCTTATTTGAAAAATTGAATTTTGTAATATCTATCATCCCCCTATAGTTTCCGGTCTTTTTTTTTTTCAATGTTATTACTTATTACTTTAGAGATAGATGTATAATGTATATTCATGTGTTGTCTACGTAGCATTTATATATAAATACATTCATGATTTTTCTATTCCATTTTATAAACGAACCATCGTATCATATCATTCATGTACCGCTGTTCATATTATGATGATGTAACTCATCTTTACGATTAAATGTACCATGCGATGATGTTATGAGAAAATATTTGTATCTGGATGTGAATAATTTTTTTTTCTTCTTTACTACTTTTTTTTTTTATTCTGTGTTCATCTGAATGCATATTGTTTGGATGGCTTGGATAATAGACTCTATGTATCCGCCATTACCCACATTCATTTAGCGTATGGTTATTATTATGATAGCGTATAATATTAATAGATAATAAGTATTTTTGTTATTTATTTTTTAATGTATGTAATGGTTAAATTAAGCAACGTACATTCAGCATTTGCATAAATAAATTAAATTTCATGTACGTTATTTTTCGTCTATCTTTTATTGGACTTTGGAAATGTAGCTGTGCGAGAGACATTATCATTTTTTTTTTTAGAAAGAAATGCTTAAATTAAGGTTTGCTTTCACGTTTGCAGAGTACCGAATTTGGGGCTTGTTACGTGGTCTGAAAACAATGAGACCCCAGCCAAAATATAATTTCTGTTTTTTTTCTTATATATTTTTTTTTTGTATACTTTTCTTCTTTGGAAGTATCTTTTTAAAATTTTCCAAATACGATTTGCATACAACGTGGTTAATTTCGAGGTTTATTTGTGAAAAATAATATCGTTTTTATCTTTTTAAATCGTACGGATTCATTATTCGCATTTGTTGTATGAGAAATATTACACTATTTTCTCCAAATTCACTCTTCCCTAAAAAAAAAGCGTGTTGAGACCCTTCAATATGTCTTACAAAGGTCCTCATACAAGTTACAATTAATCTGGAACTATACAAAAAAACAATATTGTAATTGCTCATTTGTAAATTTTTGTGGCCACTTGCAGTTTTTACTTGTGGATGTTGTGGTAATGTAAAATACATTTAACTGAACAAAACAAATAAAGTTTCAAACCAATTTGAAAAGATTGCGTGTATTTCTAAATTTATTTTTATTTAAAATACACTAAAATTAAAAGGTATGGTACTTAAAGGCCCAACGAGCTTAAAAAAAAAAGAAGAAAAACTTGGGTGTGGTGGTTTAATTTAACTAAATATTTGAAGTTGAATTTAATTTCGCTTTTCCAAAACTTACAATTCACGCTAATTTGTTTTGTAATTTGACAGAGCTTTCGAAAAAAATATCATATATGATTTTCCTTTTTATGTGCATTTTTTTTAACCGACTCTATTTTTACTCATAATTTACAGGTAGAATATTAGTCGGTGACGAACCAACCTCTATAGTCGACAAATCAAACATGTTTTTTGTTCTTGAAAAATAAATCACGGTTGCAGAAGGCAATTGGTTATCACCAAGCAGTTTTATTTTTACATGGCAAACATAGTTTAAAAAGCCTCTAAAACTATGCTAAATCCTCCAAAAAATATAATTTCTTAAGAACAGCAAACTCCTCAGGTGGCATTCCAGTGCATATCACAGTAACAATTTCTTTTTACACTTTGCGTAAATAATCCCCATCTAAAAAACCTAATACTATTATTAGAGTGCTAATTCTAAAAATATTGTAAATACTTAAATACTTGTAGCGATTTATTATTTATGTTTTGAAATAAATTTTCTAAATAATAATATTGTTCACTGGTTTTTAAGGATCGACAATTCTACAAATATTGTTATGGTTGTTAAAAAGTACCTTTATTGTATTTCCATTATACAGATGTAGAATATTAGATACCATATTATATATTTAACTAAATAAAATATACAATGCTCTATTTACAGCATCGATGTCGTCTGTATATCCTTTTCCATCAAATAGTACCTTGTAAAACTTTAAGCTCCATTTACTTCGTATCTTGTTATTTACAGTAATTTTGCTTTAACGTGAACTCTATAAGCTCATCACTTATTCCTTTTTTTTTTGTTGTCTTCTTACAAATATTAGTCATAACGGTAGTGCGGTGGCAACGCAAGTCTATGTTTTGGATAAATTGATAATGTTTAGAAAATATTTGTAAGACTTTTCAATTAATTATTCAATTATTAATTATTCAGTTATTTTCAATTAAATATTTAATGTGTTTAATCTGCAAAAAAGACAGACAGACATTTGAATTGACTAATGACTTTATTATATATTATATATGAAACACCAAGAAAACAAATTGTTTTTTTGTTTTTTTTAATTTTTAACCAAAAATAAAAGAAAAAACGGTTGCAAATAGAAAATTTCTTATTTAAACTAAATTCCCCTTAATATAAATGTATTACAAAATGAACAAATATTAATAAAAACTATATTTACTTGTAATTGTAAACAAATTCAAAACACTATAAGAATATGTTGAAATCTTCAGTATATGAGTATGACTCATAAATATACATTTCGGATTTTATAAAAATCAATATGAAAAGATTGTTTGAAATATTTTTGTATGGAAAACTGCGTAATATTTAATTATTTTCATTTGCTTTACAGGAAGGACTTAAATAAAATTTAATGCTTATTAATAGTTTCTAATATTTATTATGTCTTTAAACATAATTGTTTAAATATGTTTAAAACATAATTTGTGTGTTTTTTTTAAATAAAAACATTTTAAATAAATCATTTGCATTCTGCAATATTTACCTAAAATTCATTCAATAAATCGTTGATTTAATCAATTAATACCAACATATATCGCATTCCGCAATATATGCAGATACGAGTAATAAACATAATTGTTTCACAATATTTGTATTGAAAGAATTTACTAATTCTATTGAACATATTTATGCTGATTTTACACTTAATGCAGCATAATTAATATGAGTTTGTTAGTTACTTCATACAAATTAGTCTAAGTCCCTAATAAAAGACAGTTTCTGAAAGAATCCTCTTGAATAAAGAGTTTTACCTTCACTCACCAAATAAAACAATAATAGTTTAATACAGTAAACAGTTGAAATTAAAACAAAAGTATTTAAAATACAATTCTGTCACCTATATTTTAAACCAAAAACCGAGCCACAAACTCGTCCCTGTTTAGAATATTAAATCAAATTCTTGTCACTGTGAAATTTTGCATCATTATATTCTTTTTAGTTTATAAAAGAAAAAATAAACAAATAGAAGAAACAAGAAGGAGTAGATGATAGCTTCTTCTATTTTAATAATTGAATGAAACGAATATTTAAAAGTAATTCTTTGAATGATTTGCAGTTATATTAAATTGATCTGATTGAGGTAATGTTTGAAATACAATATTATAATAAAACAGCTGTTTTTTTTTCTTTTAATAATCTTCTATTAAGTAAATAACACATAAGAGAATACTCATTACTATTTATCGTCTACAGTCTCCTTCTCCACTCTACATCACAGCTCCTTCTACTTATTTACTTATACTAATTATAGTGTACAGTGTTTTCAATGTTTTATCAAATAACTTAAATCTTAAAAGCTTTAAATTTATCTTTTACTTCAATGTTTTATAATTTTATTTTATTTTATATTTTGGTATCATATAAAATAGAAACACATAAAATGAATTGGAATTGTTTAATATATTTATATATAATGTCTATTAGACAACGCATATTATCATGTATAGGTTGTTTGTTGTAGGTAAAGAATAAGATGGTTATGGCAAATATTAATAGTTAAATTTTGTACAGGATGTCGCTCATAGAGAAGATATGTCGGTTGGTTGTATTAATATTACACATTTATGAATACGACACGATATCAGCTATAGTGCATATAAAAGCTGTATCGTTCTTAATCATGGATTTTATAGGGCTATAGCTTAAGGCGGCATACATCATGAATATTATTATTACCTTTGAATAAAATCATACCATGTGTATAATAATATTAATAAAATTATAATATGAATTTGTAAAGAGTGTGGATATCGCCACATTATTTTATATATTTATTATTATTATTTTGTGTATAATCCAACTATACTTTATAAATAATTCAAATTGATGGGATACGGTTTATTGAACATGGACATTGAATATTGTTATAGTTTTTCGTTTATTTTATTTATTTTTGATTGAGATTGATTATATCTTATCATGTACGCTCTTTTATTTTACATATATTGCATAAAACTTAAATTTTACTTTATTTTATATAATATTTAACCCAAAAAGTCATATGGAAAACATTAAATAATGTCTATATACCTATTACCTACACTGCTACATATATAAATATTCAATGTTTATTAATCGATTTATACTTTCAAACTTCCAGCATTAACTATTAATGTTTAAAATATATGCTGGTTATGTTATACATATAACATTTATTATAATAAATCTGCTTGACAATATCTTATAGAATTAGTTGCTAGAAATGCGTTTGTCCAACCAACTGTATATACAATTTCGAATTTCTGAACCATAATTGCTATGAACTTTGATGTGACGTGTGATTTAAGAACTATAAAGTAATTGGATTATTAGATTATCAGTTTTATAAGGTTACGAACAGAGACGTTTACATGGTTTGAAATCTACTTAAATGTTTATTTTCAAATTAGATACAATTGCTTTGAAATATTACCTTGACAGCTCTAGACAATAATATGAATTCTAATTAAAATCAAGACATACATGTAACATTTGTAATATATATCTCTGGGGTCTGGAGAATATGTTTTGATATTTCTTATATACTTGAACTTTTACATAAATATTTTATATTTTATGGCTTGATACAAGAGTTCATTCAATTGTGCAAGATACCGTAGATACCCAATTACTAGAATACAAAAGTTTCTTCATTCATTTATTTATCTTTCATTTTACATTAATTTCAGAATGACTTAAAATATTATTTAAAAAAAAGTATACATGTATAAGTGTATATTATTATAATCTTTCAGTACAACACATTGCTTATGTAGGTACGTATGAAAGAATGACGAAAGTTTTCCAAAACTTCATCAAAAATTTATAATCGATTTTACTGTGCCGCAAAAGAAAATGGAGGGACTTTTCTTTATAAAAGCTAATAAAGCTATACTACGAATACAATGCATGCACCATGTACTGTACACATTACATAACTTTTCGTATTAAGATTTCATTTAAATAGCTTAAAACTTATGTACATATTTTCTAAAACTGATATTTACCCAATTTTTTTAAAAACTATATGGGGTAAGTTTATATACATATATATATATATATATAGAGAGCAGAAGTAATAGTAAAATACCATCATTACCATCATAATTATTATCATAGATCGCATGAAAACTTATTAAATTTTCATAAGAATATGGATGAAGTACTATGTGTATAATATTAGTATAATTCCTAACACGCGCCAACGAAGAACATAACTATTATAAATAATATTTGTAATGTAACTCTTGTATAATCTAAAGAGATATAAATTTCTAATATGTAGGGTACTTACAGTTATGCATTGGAAAATGTCTGTGTATGTGAATATGATACGATGCGACGAATACCTTTGGCTTTGCATAGTAATAGTTTATGCAGCAGGAGTTAAGTAAATACATTTAAACTTCTTGTATTTTAAACAATTATTATAGTCACAACAGCATATATACCTGTGAGCTTTTCATGATACAATAACACTATATTCTCGTAAATAATATAACTTACCTCTTGTTATACAAAATTACGCGACCAGAATTCTTTAGAATAATTACTGCGGTTTAAGAAAGCGCGCAACTATTAAAGAAAATACGGAGCTAAGTAGAACCAAAAAGATTGTATTAGAAAATTATTCTGCCAAACGTTTAAATTGCGTCTATGATAATTGTGGATTATTTCGCTAGAAATATATTTAATACTACTACATATTTCATATGAATTTAAATTTAATTCACTCAAAATATGATGTGAAACTACAAAGAAATATTTTCTAACAATTTTGAATATAAATTAGAATCTCAGTATTCTCATAATTCTGAAGCATTGTTAGATTACTATTTCTATTATTTTTATAGCTACGCAAATTGAAATACTTTATTGCACACACAAATACATTCACTGTAATAATTTCGCAGTAGTCAAGAATGAAAAAAAAAGAATTATAGTTTTTATCAAATATTTATTTTATATTTATTTTAATTTTATTTTATAATAATAATATAATTCAATATCTTTTTTTTATGTATTTATTTATTATATAATTCATAATAATTGGGGTGGCTTTATTTATATACAAATTTCACTTAATTTTTTTTAATAACATTTTATATTTTTTTTATATATATATATTTTATTTTTTATTTATTTTTTTGGTATATACGTAATATTTATATAGAAAATATGTTTGACAAAATTAATTAATTTTTTTTCTGTTTGTTTATTTATTTAATTTTAATTAATATTAACCTAACTTTTTAATGATGAATTTTATTATTATTTTTTTCATAAAATTATAAATGCATTTGTTTTTTGTTCTTTCAAATAAATAAACACAACATAAATCATCATTACATTTTTTTTTGTTTTTTGTTTTTTTTTTAAATTTGAAACAACAATAATATTAATTAATAATTGTAACAATAACTGCCTGCAATTAATTATAGAAATATTTAATTACGAATATATAAATATATAATAAGTAAGTACTTAATTATAAATAGTTTAAATTGAATTGTTTTTATTATAATTTATATTAGATTTTAGGTATTTCTTTATGTTTTTATTTGTTATTGAAATTAATTTTTCTAGTTATTATTTCATGTACCTATGTCAACAATTATAATATGATTTTTCTTTTACCTTTGTTTTTTTTAGACATTTTCGAAAAGCAATGAATATTATGTACAAGCACGCGGTTATTAGGCGTTTTCGAGGAATGATCCAACTCACATCAACCGATCTAAAGACAAGTAATATTCTTTATATGTAACTACTAAATATGAATTTAAAAAAAATAATTATTTATTGTTAATAGGGGTACTCATTAAAACTCGGTATCTCGGTAAAGTATGTTAAATTCGGTATTTCGGTATGGAGTATCTCTATTACATAATTAATTACAGCAATCGATATTTTCAATTTTACGTATTGAAAAGATGTGTAATTGTGTAATTCACGTTTATAAAAAAAAACATCTAATAAGAAAAACAGAAAAATTATCGGTAAGCAGTGAGAAAAAAGTAATGAAGAAGATTCGTAAATAAGTAGTGATGTGCTGGTAATTTTCAATTTGTAATTTACCATAAATTTCAACACGATGTTTAATGTAATTTAGAAAAAAAAAATCATAATTCCCGTATTTTTAAAATCGTACTTTAAGGGCTGTAATTTGCATGAAATTCCGCGGTAATTTACGGTAAATTACAATACTCGATTTTAAATTGCCGCATTTTATATCTACAAAATTTATTAGTATAGAAAATCATAGAATTAAAATCATTGAATCCAATCATAACAAAGACTTTGAAGATACTGATGATGAAGGAAGATAATTATTTATTTATTTTATAATTGCAGTACTTATTCTTATTTAAAAAAAAAAAACAAAGAAAAATATCTATACAAATGTTTTTAAATACTAAAATACCGTAATTTAAGATAAATTCGTAATTTACCGTAAATTAAGGTAAAATATATTTTCAATTATTGCGCGTAATTTACGGTAATTTTAATTCGTTAATTACCATTTTTTTTAAGATACGGTATTTGCCCATCACTAGAAATAAGTCTATATTTAAAAAAAAAAATGCGTAAATACGTAATTTGGATCATTACGCTATTATGTTCCCGATGATGATTATAGAAAATCATAATATGTGTAAGTACTGCTACCAGGAAAAAGGTAATATTTAAACATCTTATAACAATGATGTAAGGTTTGTATGATTTGTAAGGAATTTATACACAGACTTGCGACAGTGTGTCTGCTTTTTGTTTTCTTGTATATGTTACAAACGTTAAAAAGCTAAAATCCTTACAAATCTTACGAACCTTATGTTATTTAAAGTTGATGCTTTAGTTTAGCAATCAAATAAAAATAACTATAGCTGTTTTTAAAATAATCATAAAACTAAAAATACAATTGAAGAATATTTAAATGGAGGTAAAAATAATTGCAAAAATATTTCTGATAAAATATTCTTTTTGCTCATATTCATTAATTCATAGTGAAATTATTCATTTTTGTCTTTTAAAACAACCTCTGTGATACTCATGGGTGCTGGCACCAAAAATATCTGGCGGCCTGAAAAGTACTAACAATAACAACACATTTTCTACGCTATTCTTTCTTCATAAGTATTATTTATCTTTTCGATTTGTTTTATGGATTGGATAGCAAATGACTTAAGAATCGGAACAAATATTTACATCCGTGCAAAAAAAACATAACCATAATAAAGAAAAAATATTATAAATTATAATAGTAATCATTGATTATAGATTTGGAGTCATTTTAATTTAATTACTTTAATTATTTTAATTCTGACATAATTTTATATATGTACTTTATAATTTTTACTACACTTAAATATAATTAATTATTTAATTATTTAATTTTTCGTTTCAGTTATTCTCTAAATTTTGGCAATTATATAAATTTTATTATTATTTCTTTTTCATTTTAACAATAAACACAACCATTAAGTAACCCTTCTTACGCCTTAAATTTTATGAATAATTTAATTTAATTTTTTGAATATTTTTTTTTTTAATTATTTTTAATTATTTTCACTATTTTCTTTTCTTTTATATATTTTTTTTTTATTATTATTAGATTTAATTCTGTTTTGGTTTAAATTTATTGTTTTATATTTATTAAAAATTTACCTACAATAAACGAGGTATTAGTTTTATTTTTATTTTATTGACAGCACAGCAATGTATGTACTAAACGGTAACGTAAGTAACTATGTTTTTTAAATCTATTTTTAATTGGAAAGTGATATAAGACAAAGTTATTCATATTATTAAAATAAACAACTTGGTATACGTCAATTCTAAATTCAAACTGTATTTTGGATGTGAGATTTAAAAAAGTTCGTAACTTATGTTACAGAAAAGTCACTTTTAGCGTGGAATGGCCCATTTATTTTCACTATGACATATCCTATCCAAGCGTCAGTACATAACACTGCATTTCACAAAAAAAAAAGAAAAGAAAAACGAAACGTAATATAATATTATAATATGTATTTAATTATTAATTATAATTAGATTCCATCTTTTACATTTATTATTATTTTTGTTATAAATCTCAAAATATTTTATTTGGACACTTTTATCCTCATGTTAATGATTAATTAATTAACTTCGTTCAGGGCATAGCAACAATTTACCTGCATTTTCATTATTTTTATTTAATGAAATTGCATTTAACGTCAGAATCTTGGTACCGCTGGTGATGAATTACAGCTATCTGATAGCACATGTTTTATTGGTGGACTTCTTAGGTTGGGAATCACTTTATGAGAGACTGGTTGCTAATTGGAAATAAAAAACGCTTAAAACTAACATATGAACAAAATAAAATTATTTGTAATAATAGATTATTTTGTTTAGATGTCAACATTATCCTTTCAGTTATGTCATTTTTTTTTTTTAATATATAATTAAACAATACCACCATAAATATCGACAGTAAGCGGCAAAAATGGATTATGTAAAGTAAATCTTATAAATTCCGCATCCATGACTTTCGTTTGACGACTTTACATAATAACATTGTATAAAGGGAAGAAAAACCGGAAGTAGATGCAAGCGAATATACTAAGCAAAATTTCTACTCTTTTGTCCAGAAAAGTAAAATTAATTAATTGAATACAAAAACAAATGTTTTCTTTTGTACAGTTGGAAAACATTGATGGTAATAATGGTAACCGTCTTTATGTTATATTAATTATTAAATTCAGTTTTCATATCTACGTCGAAATAAAGCTTTTTATTCATTTATATTTCTTAAAGAAAACGATAATTGAGTTGAAATGGATTCGCTGGCAGATATATTTTGAAATAGTTTTTATACAATATGTATTATAATAGAAAAGGTTTGGTAAAGGTAACTTCATTTCAAAAAAATATTTTATAATATTATAAATATATAGTGGGACAGATAGAAGGAGCTCAGGTACTTACTTACTTTACTACAAAATTATTTATTAGATTTTGCTACATTGTCGTATCCTAAAAATCTATTTAGAATCAAAATAAAACAAACACATAATCTAATGTTGTAAATGTTCTCTTATTCTTCTAAAAACATAATGTGCGGGTATGATGGGACGTGTGGGTTTAGTTGTTGTTAATTTTATTAGATAAAGCAATATTTATTGTCATTGGATGTGCGGTATGTAATGTACAGTAAACATACCTACTAATGGTATATTTTATGAACATTGGATATACGGAATTCGGATATAAATATATAAGGATGAACAACAGTGAGCATACAAACCTCCATATAATATATAATAAGATATAGATTCATAGGTATATATATTATACCAAACAAATACACATACACACATACACACACACAAAAAGTATTAAATTGAGCTAAACTAAGTTATTGCTATTATAAATAATGAGGAACCTTTTTTAGGTAGAATTTTTTCTTTCTCGATTAATTTATTTCCCATAAATAAGGGTTAATAAAAACCGAAATGCAAAGGCGTTTTTCTCGATTTTTTTTTTCATGAAATGTTAATTAGCATAATTATAGTATGGAGTTTTTTTTTATAAAAATATATCGTATATATATATATATATATATATAAATAAATAAAATCGTAAAATTTGAAAAGAATATATTTTAAATTAATTAAGTACTTACAGATTCCTTTGATGAAACAATTGGAGCTAGTCTAGGTTCATCTAGTCTTTGAGTATTTCGATGTGCAAGTGTATGATGCAATTGATGTGCTGAAACTGGAACCCATGTTACAGGAGGATATCCATTTGGAGTCATTTGATAGTTTTGAGCCAAGTCAATCTGTTTAATGTAAACAAGTATGAATTAATAAACATGATATATTTATCATGGTACACATCGTTATATGTTAACAAAAATGCAAACTTAATTTTAACATGATTTTTAGGGCAATTATACACCATTTATAAATTTTGTATTACATTCAGTTCAGGTATAATGTATAAATAGTGTAGAGTTTCAAATGAAAAATTACATTTAATTTACATCTTACAGCTAGATTTTTTAATTATAACAAAGATAAAGTCTCCTCTTCACATACTATTAAGCTTTTACATATTTTTTCTTTATCATATCCATGTACAATGTACGTACATCATTGCCATAGTAAGCATATAAGTAGAACAAATACTTTTAATCATGTATTTGTATATATAATAATAATATGCACAATTTGCATTTAAATAACTTAGTATAGCGTTACTAATCAGAAATGGATACCTTGGTACTGGTTTTCTATGAGTCGGTTTCAGCAAAAACCCCACGTACAAAAGACAAAAAAATAAATAATAAAAAAGATGCAAATTTCTAAAGAATTTTTGGCCATTTCCGCACTTATACAAAATTGACTAAATTCTTAATACGTAGTAGACTATAATTTTAATTTATTTACCATCGATAATAGAAAAAAAGTCATAAAGGTACTAAAATTATTTTTGAATTTAAAACAAGAATACTTAATATAGAAAATTTCATGCAATATTGAGCAAATTAACTTTTTTTTCTCTTTGAATTTTTTCGTTTCGTTTTTTTTTTTGCATAATTTAATAGGAATTGTGCGATTTTTTCTATTATTTTGAGAGTGCTGCGTTGCGCTTATTATTATCATTATCGTTATTATTATTTTAGGCGCACCTAATATTAGCTCAGAACTCAGAGGAGATAGGAAACAAAAAATTTTAATAAAAAAAAAAAGAAAAAAGAAAAACATATATTTATATGAAAAGAACAGAAATGAAATGAGAGGAAAGTCTAGAAAGAAAATGCGTTAAATAAATTTCTGATAAGTAGCAATAACATTTATCATTTTTATGGTGTATGATTCAGTTTGATTTATACGCTTACCTGAGCGTAAATTGTTGGTTCATTTACTCTAACATCTTTATTCCTTGGTCGTCCTAATGTAGCGCTCGTGTAAATTGCTTTCTGCTTGGGGATGACTAATGATAATTCCGCGTAAGTAAGTTCTTTATTCTGGTTGAAAAAACATAGAATAATCAAAACATTTTCGTTTTCGCTATTTTTATTTTATATTATTTATATATGTATAATATGTATCGTATATTTATATACATATATTTTTGTGTCTTGTCATTTTTGATTAAATTATATTAAATTGAGATGAGATGTAGTAGATAAGAAAGACGTCATGTACCATTTTGTGTGAAAGTGTAAAGTAGAGGTAAATAATGTGTATAGCATTATGGATTGTATTATTCGTCATTATTTTGTTGCAAGACAACAACGAAAAAAAAATAAATAAAAATTGAAAAAATAATTGCAAAATGATTGATATTTGTAAACTTACTTGATTGTCATTGCTGATGCTTGTGTAGTTAACATATTGTTTCATTTGTTCTTGTTGATTGAGTATTTGATAGGTTTCCTGATTTAAATCATGATCATTAACCATTTTATATTGACTATTATTGTAATTTATTGATTGAGATCCAATACCACCACCACATTGATTAGCCATTGCAGCTGTTGTATATTGTCGTTGGCGTGGCCAATGAAATTTATTTTCTTCTTCGAATACACCATCTTCTTTACCTATAAATTTACATAAATTTTCAATTTATATTTTTATTGCGAAAAAATGAGACAACACGCACACCACACAAACATACAAACATACAAACATACAAACACAATAGGACAAAAACGAAAGGTAAAAATGAAATATTTTAACATATATTCGAATTTTATTTCCTATGTTCCAGACTTGGTTAAATTCTGTCATTGTTATATATCAGCAAAACATTATATCCAGGAGATATAGGAACATGGTTATACCTTCTATATGTTTATAGTTTTTATTTTTCTGTTATAGGAGAGCTAATGTTACATAGGATAGGTAACTGAACCATTTATATTCTTCTCTCTTTAAATTGTTATTTCTATTAAAAGTAAAATAAAAATAATAATAAAAAAAAAACGTACATAGAAAATGGAAATAGAAAATATCGAAGTACTTCAAATAAATGAAAATAACATTCATTTGCATTCTTTCTTTATGATTGCAGAGAATCATTGGTAATCCATTGGGTTTACATATTGTGTAGTGTGTACGGGATCGTATACAATGTACAATGTGGTTTAAAATGTATGAAAATGATTTTTTGTTGTTGTATGGCCGATTTATGTTCAGCATTTTACGTTTTAATGTCTATCTGTGGGATGTGCATATATGTATATGAATTCAAACGCGAATATATCGTCAATATCAATTCTCAATAGAATTGTATTTTCAAATATTTAAATTTGAAACGTGATATAAGATAATGTGGAAAAATTTAAGAACGTATCTGTTCCTCTTTTCTTTCTTTTTTTTTTTTATTTGTTAAGGTGTTTTGAAAGTTAAGAAAAATTATAATTTTTAAGTTGCCTTACAAAAAACAATGATCCCCCGATCATATAAACTTAATTCTTATGACTCTTATGAGGTATGAGCCCATATCACATAATATTTACGTATGCTAAATGAATATATATTTTATCGCGTTTATATTCTGTTTGTATGGCTGGTATAAAATAAAGAAAAATGGCTTTGTACTTTTTTTCATTATAAACATTAGGGTGGTTCGTTTCCCAAAAGGTTAAAATTTTCTAGCTCCAAAAGCATTTTTAGATGTGACTGGACCTAAA
>JAABKK020025724.1:0-16964 GCA_011634745.2 Catotricha subobsoleta | reverse complement strand
CGAGCTCTACAACATAGTTAAATTTCAAGAAAATCGTCGGAACCGTTTTCGAGATATTCTTGAAAAAAGGACAACAAATATATAAAAAAAATCACGATTCCTAAGGTTTAATTTTTTTTCAAAAATGAATCAAAATCTATGGTCAGCAATTAAGTAAAGTTATATAAAATCATGACTGATACTACGGTATTATCGTTTTACACTTATTATTAATTAAACATAAAAGACAATACTGCTATATTATTATCGTTTTACTTTTCTTTTAACCTTCTTACAATTTGAATGCTGAAAATTGGTCACTAAAATACCATCAACATAATATTGTAGAATGTGAATATACTGACTCATATGCCCGCTCTATAAGATGGACCATACAATAATTCTGAGTCACTGAATTTTGATGGCTGTCGTGATTCAAAACGTAATCAATTATCATTATAGGTGAATAAATGTGTGTGTGTGTTTCTGATTTAATGCAATATTGCAAAGTTTAAAGATAACAACCGCAATACGCCTCTTAAAATTAAACAATAAATTATGAATTTACAAAATATGTGTAATATTAGTTGTTATCTGTGATTAAACAAAAAAAAAACAACAACAACAACAACTGATTGAGTGACTGTATGAATTATTTTTTTTTAGAAAACGATGGATTGACTAATTTTTAACTGCTAAAATAACTTATAGAATTCCTACGCAAATATCTTAGCTGACTCTTCGATACTTAGTTGTGGACGATTTCTATTACGAACATCCTATAATGCTTTTGAGCATAATTCAAATACCAGGGTAACATTAATCTATTCAATTTTTATAAAATCTCTTATTTGGAAACATAATTTTATAATTCAGTTATTGAATTATTCATAATAAGTTGCTTGCATTCATTATTTTCTTTAACAACATTGTCGTCGAACATACTCATAATAATGACAACAAAGGTAGGCACAAATAAAAACATAATAAGCATTCAATAATATTTTTTCTAGAAATTATAAAAAAAAGAATCAATATTTATTTAATATAAGACCATATAAATTATTTGATTGTTGACATATGAGTAACCATAAGATAAACGACGGAAGTTTATGTATTTAAGTTTTTAGTAAAGTTGGTTGCGTCTATAATGTATTTTAAATTCATTGTCGTACAGGAGACCCTGTTCATATATTGTTTTCAGTTTTCTGATCATCGTTAATTTATATCACAAAACCGACTAAGTGTAGGTTTTCATAGCTTATATTTTGGTTATAAATGCGTTCTTTTTTTTTAGATGTCAGCCAATCAGATTGCGTTGCTTATCTGAAAACAATGTATTTTCAAACGAATTAAAATCAAATAACAAACTATGCGAATCGACACTAATACTATTTACACTGAAAAACCATTTAAATTTAATTCGTTCACAGAGCATGAATCATTTATGATTTATTTTTTATAAAAATTTAACTCGAAATATTTTGGAAATTGTAAAAATTCTGATTTTTGTAGATCTCATTTTTATGAAAAATGTCTACTTTAAAACTGTTTTATGAAAACAAACTGAAAATTTCAATAAATACCCCACCACCAAAAAACATTTTCATTACACATCCCTGATACAAACATCTAATAATATATTGCGTTTTGGCCATTATAGAAAATGGGATGATGATATTATTTGTAATATCGATGTACATACAACAGATAGTCGAAACTCGGAAAGTATAAAGTACCTAAACATAGGTACAATATTTATGCATTTAATATACAAATATTTGTACTGAAATTGAAATAGCACATAGATCAATAAGTTTATTTTATAAATTATTTATAATATTGTTGTATGTATAAATTGTAGCGCTCGATGAAACAGTGTTGTGTAGGAAAGGGGCTTATTTATACTCAGCCATAACTATATATAGCAGACAAATACATTATGTACACACAAAATGGAAAAAAATAAAAATAAAAATATAGGTAGCATAGCAAACGTAACGTATAGATAGAATATTAGCTATTTTAGGTTAAATACACATACACAAAAAGTATTTCACTAGGAGAACAAGCTTATCGCTTATAAAATTTAATTTTGTTTATTTAAGATATATATTTTCAGATAGAAAAAAAAAGGGTTAATAACCTACACACAAAAGTATTAAATAAATAAATAAATAAATAAATAAATAAACAAATAATATCACAATATATACATAAAATTAATTTCGTATTGATTCTTATATACATATATATATATATGATTTATCTTCAAGTACTATTCTACGTCTTACATACCAATATGTATATGAAACATCATACACATCACATAACATACATGATCTTATATAACAACGAATGATGCACAAGTTATTTCAAATATAGATTTATATATTAAATTACAATTTCATGTCAACAATAATAATATCCTCCTGAAGATTGTCAAGTTTCGTATGGCTTTATATGTGCGCTTATTTTGGTGTTTATTGTCCGCAAATAACAATTTTAATTTCGACACACAATTTGAAATATAATACTTTTTGACATGTTTTCTTTTTTTTTTTTTTTTGTTCAATTCATATACAACAATTTTTCTTTTTATGCTTGTATTGAGATATTGAGAAATATGTTTTTTCTTGAGTGGTTGTTTGTAACAAAAATAATATATCAATTTAATTAATTTGGAATTTAGTAATGTACATTCCGACCAATAATGAATTTATATTTGTTATCAAATTATGTAAAAAAAAATTATAATTAATTTACGTTCTGTTTTATATTTGTATCTTTATTTCCCGTCCCATTTACATCCTAATCATTCATTAAGAAATTATTATAATTAATTTTATTAAATACGGTTAAAGTTCATATTGTCATCGCAAAATTGACAATTTATATTCAGCGTTATTAATACATAATCAATATAATTATTATTTAATATTAGTTGATTGAATTATTGTCATTATACTGCTGTTATTTTAATATATTATGAAAATATAATAATAATAAGTAAGTATCACATTGTTCTCATTGCTAAAAAGTGATAAAACAAAATATAAATGGAACATTAAATTTCACATTATAATTATAATGATGGTCCCAAAGATTATATAGATTGCTGATCGATAAATAGAAAATGACGCTAATGGCTAATTCAATTTTTAACAAATATGTATATAAAAAAAAGAAAATATAATTTTATTTAAAATAAATGTTCAAATAAAATTATTTATTAACTTGTATAATCTTCTGTATTGTCCATGGCATGCTAAATCGATTTAAAATATAATTTATGTTGCTATGAAAACTATATTTTCACAAGGATGTTTAGTGGCGCCATCTATTTAACATCTTATGAATAGATATTGACATCAATTTGGAATAAAACATTTGGAATAAACCATTTGATAGAAAATCGTATAATTTCCATTTTAATTTTTCTATTATTTTTTGTTCTCTTTAATTTAATTTTAGTTGTGATAAATAAAAAAAAATTCAAATCAATTTTAGCATAAAATAATATATTTTTTTTAAAAAAAATTTGAAAGTTTTACAATCGAAATAAATATTTAATCAAATATAAAATTCATAACCAACAATTTCAAAGCACCAGACATTAACGCATATAAGTAATCTTCGGGATCATCAACATCATTATACGAATTTTATAATTCGTGTTTAATTTTTTTTTCTCTATGAAAACAACATGGCAATGCTTTTATATATTAATTTTTGAAAACTCAAATTATTTATGTCAACAGTGAGGCATTTGTAATTAATACAATATATATTTAAATACCTATAGTTACGTATATAAATATTATCGATTCATATGTGAAATAATAATAAAACATGCACACACCATTTTCCAGTGCAAAAAAAAAATTAAAATAAAAACGAGGAAATTTAATTTTCCAAAAAAAAAAAAATGTAAATAATAATACCATGAATGTGTCAAAGCAGCAAAAGCATTAATAAATGGTCTATTTATTTATTTATTTATTTCATTAACATTTTATTTACGATGCGATTATATATTATAGTTTAATAAACAGAAATATTATACAATTAGTTTTTTCATTGTAATAATTTTGTTTTTAGAGTGATTTTAGCTTTATTAGTCAAGCAATTTCGAACATAACAACATATATTCATTATTCATATTAAATTAAATTATTGGTTTAAATTATGATTATGCAGTTAAACGTATAAAATCTTCAAGTTAGAGTCTTAAAACTCAATACACTTATAATCGGTCAAATTATTAGTCACTTCAAATACGTAAACTTATTTTACTAGTTGTGCTGAAAAAATCAATTTTGAACTTCATCTAACCGGAAGTTTTCTCAGTCTAAACGAAAAATTAAAATTATGATTTGATGAACAGATAAAACTCGGCTGTTGTTATATGAATCTTAAAAAAGATTCTACGTCTTTTGGTCGACCATCAAAATTCTCCCGGTCAACCCTGAGAACCAGAAAAAAAATTAAGCGGACAAATTTTCCCCAAATTCCAAATGGTCAAAAAAAAAAAAATTATCAACCCAATACTTGATTATTTTTTTTCAAAAAAAAAAAAAATGGTGACCAATAACGCCAAAACTATAATTCTAGGTCTTAATTATTTAATGGACAAAACCAAAGTCAAATGAAAAGAAAATAAAGAGCCAATTTAGGTAATGTTATTTTACTGTGAAATTGATTATTTTCTGAGTAATGACCAGAAAATGAAACCTATTTATTTACTTTCGGTTTACGATATTTTTGAAAGTGATATATTTAACACATAATAACCATAATTAGATTGGTACAATTATATATATAGTACACACACACGTACACACACACCATATAAGCTGCAGACAACAGACAAACATAACGTAATTTTTTTCGAGAAAGTAAGAAAATTTTCTCTGCACTTTGTGTGTTGTGATATATACTCTAATTGAGTCGACATCATACATCATTTTATATTGTGAATATTAAGTCTCGATCGTATATAATATGACATGTTGGCCAATTATGTTTAATTTTATTGTTATTATTATACATTCAGTTAATTTTCAAAAGTGTGTAATTATTAATTTTCATTTTATATAAAAAGTAATAAATTTTATTAAAAGAGGTTTACAGACAAAATTAAACTAAAAAGTAAAAGACTATTTTTTATTTTTATTTTTTATGTGCATTATTGAACAGACTAACACAAAATACGATCATTGTTGTTGAATGACGAAGTTTTTTTTTTTTTTTTTAATTTCTCATTAATATATTTATTTATATTTTTCTTGTGAGTGCCATTCGCTTCATCAATTTGATAATTTGAACCGAATTAAATTTTAATGAGCTTTTAAGTATTTTCGTCGTTTAAAACATTTTTGCGTGTACTTGCTGCGAATGTTTAAAACAAGACATATGTTTGGTAATGGTTTTTTTTTTTTTTTTGATTTCTTTCTTATTTTGATTATTTTTCTGTTGTTGTTTTTATTGTTATTGAAGTTACAATAATACAAAAATATATTTTTTTCTTACTTCAAATAAGATTATTTATTATATGTTAACAAATTATAGCACGTACTTGACGCAGATACACGACACAATAAAAGTGATTTACAAATTGGAGCATTAATTCGCTTTTAAATGTTATTTAAGGTTATATTTGCAATTTAATCCGATTTACACAATTTTAGTTTTTGTTTTGTTTTGCTCTGTTTTTTTTTTATTTTGGATAAAATGGCCAATTGAACTAATAATTTGGTTATCGGTATTTGAATCAATGTTACAGCAAATTATTAACAAACATTAACAATTTTTATTGCAATAGTTTAGTTCATTATGAGCAATAATCAAAATTTGGTATTATGTTTTTAGAGTAATTTTAAAAATATCTGTATTTCATAATCAAAATTGTCATATCATCTGTTTTCAGTTTTTTTGTTTCTCGATATTATTTTGTTCAACAAATTTCAGGAGAATAATTGTTTCTAGAATATTTAACTACGATCATTAGACAATATTTGTATCACATAATGACCGTCTGTGTCGAAAGACAATCAAGTAAGTAATTAATCCATGGATAATTAGAACAACAAAACAGAAAAAATACACACACACACACACAATTAAAATTATATTTACAGTTTCTTGACAATCGCAATTATTATAACTGAAAAAAAATAATAATATATATATACATATAAATGTTTCTTCTGAAATTCCAATATCATAAAACAACAAATAAAAACTCAGCTTTAATTTAGATCCATAATAATTAGAAGTAAATAAAATATGTAATAAGATCGCTCTTTTACAAATAAAAACAATTTATATTAGGCAGTAATATGTACTTTGCTTATAGTCATAGTTCAAGTGGTTTTTGTTACGCTATTGATTTTTTTTTGTTCATTTAATTCTATTAATTCAGATAGAATAATGCGTGGTAATGCGTACGCGCCCATATTTTCAGATTATTTACTCTAAAATTGTTCTATATGTACAAATATTTCAATGTTTTGTTATGATTTGTTTTGGTTTGGTTTTTCATATTTTTTTTTTTTATTCATCACTGTTTAAAAGTATCATAGAAGCAATGAATAATAGTTAAGCTCGTTTTATTGAAGTATTTTTTTCTTGTGTGTGCTTGCCTTTTTTTTAAACGTTACTCAAGTAGCTATGTAGTGGATTTTTTTGTTGTTGGGTGATGATGATGATACTTGAATTTGATGGAGACTACGACTTGCAAAACAATTTTTTTTTAAACTTAAATTGATTTAAAGTAGTTTGATGTTAATTTTAGTTTTTCTTTTTTTTTTTATCAAACCTCAATAATGAGCTCTATCCCATTTGATGGTCTTGCCACTATTTATATATAAATATTGTGTTTAATTGTACGGTATTTATGGCCTTGAAATGAATACCCAGTTTAATTTATAAATATTCATTTTGATTTCTATACATAGCTGGAGTTCCACTTAGGTGTAATGTTGCTTCATTCTAACAACGAATGTATCTGCATATAATAAAATTGAACTATGATTGAATTTAACTAATAGTTGTATTAGACGTTTCGAAGTGGAATTGATTAAAAAAAAATGTTTATATTATTTAAGTGGTTGAGTTATGATTTCGAATTTAGGTTCATAACAGTACGGTACAGCTTATTTTCTTATTTGATACTTGAAGTTATATTTAGGCCAGATAAATGAACTGAAAATCGGTAGCATATAAACTGCTTTGAATTAAATCTTCCGCTGAAAATTACTTATTTTTTAAGGTGTAATTTGGATTTCATGATTAAGTTAAGGTCTAATTTTATGTGATTTCAAGAAGGAGTTATAATTTTAACGCAACATCTTGAAAATTTATAGCTCAACCGAAATCTGTGTGTTCAAAATAGGAAATTTCTAAAATGGTAAAAGTATTTCTCATCTCAATCCTTCTATCAAAACGGCATATTTGCTTAAGTAGGTAATAAAACACCACATAAAATTCTAAATTAATATTTCTCTACATGCAAAAGAAGATAAATGTCTAATTTCTTTTGTAAATGTTGTAAAATATTGTATTTTGAAAATACGGACGAGAATACTTACTTATACACAAACGCACAATTCAAATAAGAAAAAGAAAAACGTTAAATTTGTTACGCCTTGTTAAATGCCTTATTTATGGGCTCCATATTCATACAATATTTATTTTGTTTTTGTATTCTTTTTATTTTCTTTTCTTTCTTTTTTTTTGTTTGTTGCATTGTGATTGGTGCTACATATATACTGAACCAGAGTCATATTATTTTTCTGTTTTGATAATAATAAAAAGAAAAAAAAAACCATGGATTCCACATGAATCCCCTTTGTTAAACCCGCAAATTTTAATTAACCAAAATCATCAAATTCACATAAATTAATTTTTTTCTCTGCGGGTATTTTTTCTTTTTAATTCGCCCTACTTATAAACAAACCATCAGCAACAACAACCAAATCATCTAGAGTTACATAAACACATAGAACATATTACACAAAACCATTATTTATTCGTTCATTTTTTTTTCTCCGGCTTTCCTGTGATATTCTATTCTGTTATTTGGACTGTATGTGTGTGTGTGTGTGTGTGTGTGTGTTGTATTTATTTGCTTTTTTTTTTTGGTATGCGGTTATATTAAAAACAACAACAGAACAGAACGACGAAAAAATAAAAGAAATTATATATGTATATTAGAGCGGGTCGAATTTGGAAAAATGAAATCGCATAGGGTTTTTGGATTCTACACGTAATTCTAAGAAACAATGCCCAAGGAACCATAGGTCAAAAATGTATTTCGAACCTCCGAAATTTCCTCCAAATTTGGTGAAAAAATTTCTTTTTCATATAAATTCCTTTTTTCATTCAAAATTCCGGAGGTTCGAAATGCATATTTGACCTATGGTTCCTTGGGCATTGTTTCTTAGAATTACGTGTAGAATCTAAAAAGCCTATGCGACTTGAGCCGAATTTTTTCAGTACAATTTTTTTCAAATTCGACCCGCTCTAATGTAAATATATATAATAATTAGAAAAGACTTGTGGTCAAACAAAATACATTTTTCATTCATGTCATGACAATATCTTGTCACTGCTGCAACAATATTTGGTACAAATTCAAAGAAACGCGAATACGATTAAATAAATTTATAAATAAAACTAAAATAAACAAACGCGAAACTCATTAAGCCCAGCTTATCATTTACGTCTTTTTCATATAAACAGTGGCAGATTCCTAATTCCTGTATATATGTAAATGGGACAAAGACAAATCAACACAAAAATTCGAAGCAAGGGTTTAAAGATTTAAAATTTTATGTTACAATGTATATTTTGCGTTCACAAGAATAATGTACCACTAAAATTAAGATAATAAACGTCTAAACGACCAACTGCTAGGATTTTTTATTGTTGAATTGATCACATTGATAAATGAGAAAAAATATAGGCTTGCGGTAGTTAAAGGATTTTCTTGTTTACATTTTTTCTACCACTAATCGAAAGCATTAAATGAGCTACCATTAAGCAGTAAAACATGATTAACTGCAAAAGTAATACAATCCACACCATATCCATTCAATGTAGAAAGTCTATAATAAATGTTAAAAATATAAACGAAAAACAAATAAAGAAATATAAAAAAATATAAACTTAAATCTTTTTCGCGCGCAATAAATTCCATCCGAATTCCAACCAGCCATTAAAAAAAAATCACGCATTTAAATTTACAATTTGTACAAACAACAAACGCATTTTAATTAAAATAATCTGTGAAATTAGCTAAATAATAACAATAATAATGAAACATTAAATTTGCGTTGCTCACAAGCACAGATGCCCATTTCCATTCTCCGCCGAACAGTACATAGATTAATTATACTAGACTTCATTATATATACGTTTTATCTATAAATATAAAAAAGAAACACTTGAACATAAACACACTCTCCAAATAATAATAATAAAAATAAAAAAAAAGAATAAAAATAAAAGTAAATAAATAAAATACAAACACAATTTACCGATTTTACCAATTATTTATTGAGTAAAAATTATACTTTTATATTTAACAATAAAATCAACCAGAAAGCTTAAATGGAAAATTATCATTAAAATACCGCCCGCCCGCCCGCACCACATTTAATTAGGGGGCTATAAAACGACGAAACAATTTAATGAATGAATGAACAATTATCATTGTGTAGATGTATGTGTGTGTGTCTATCTGACTGTGTGTGTATTTGAATATGTAATTGTGTTGAATTTTTGGCTGTATATTCAGCAAATGAAATTGAAAATGTAATTAGCGTTCGTATTTTCTCTCTAATTATTCACATTATTCATGTTCCCATATATGGTACACAAAACGGTTTTTTGCGTTTCCGTAAATTAAGTGTATGGCATGACGATAAGGCATAACGCTATTGTGATAATCAGAAGAAAATAAAACAAGCTGCCAATGGATTGTTAAAAAAAAAGTGCACGCACAAAAAAAAAATCGAAACCAATACTTGATTTTACTTTTTTATCAAAAATGAAGTAAAATATGTATATAATATACTAATATCTTAGCTTACAGTTCAAATTCATTTAGAGTTTGTTGACAAAAGTACCAATTGCTAAACATATTGGATACAGGATACAGATATTTATATACCTTTAAATTTTGTGGAAATATTCTTATGAAAGTGGGGTTCAATAGCCATTTTAGCTCTATTGATTCAAATGCTATTAATTATCCAAAATACTTTAAATATAAAAACTTCCATATAAAAATAAAATATTTATTTCTGAAAACTATGTAAACAATTTTAGAACATATATATAATAACTTTTACCCAAGTATGTGGTTGACTTATTACTTAAATTCTGTGAAAATTATCTTTCAAAAATGGCGTCAACACGCTTCACAGGTCATTTGGTTCATGAATTATTATTGTAGTTATCCATAGATAGTCAGTTATTGTTCTGAACATTACAGTGTAATATACAGATTAAGAATTGTCATAAGCAAGTTCATTCTTCAATTCTAGAAAATAATGAAATTTCAAAGAAATCTTCTCCTTTTCATAATTATTCTGTCCTCCCATTATCTTAATCAACAACAACAACAAAAAACCATAAAACTTTCCAATAAACAATAGACGAACGTTGTGTTGTGTGGGCAACACAAATATAATCGTCTTCTTTATTTTCTGTTGCCTTGAGCTCTTGTACATAAGCATCGTAAGAGCAAAGAATTAATACTAATTTTGCATGGTTATTATCAACGTGCTTTAATTTCGTGCGATTTATATGTAATTTCCTTGAGAATTTTCTTGCTCATCGTCTAATTTACGTAAGAGATTTTCACACATTTCCATTTCTCAATCTCTTTTTTTATTTAAAAAAAAAAAATTTGATTAAAATCATTTTATATGCTTTCAAATTGAATTCATTATAAAGAATTTGACTTACAATACTTAAAATGGGTAGTAAAATCTTACAGAATTGCATTTTCGATTGAATATTTTTTCCGTTTATTGGCTTAATTCTGTTTAAAAAGAAAATGAAAATGTTGTTTTCATCATGCAATTACTTTTTATTTTTATTTATTTAATTTTTTTTTTTTGCACAGACGGAGAAAAGAAATTAATTTACAGACTCAAGTTCTTTTTCTTTTCTGATTTACTGTGTGATAATTTAATCGTGTTTCATTTGAATTTTCAATAAAATAATAAATGACACGTACAGTTTTTTTTTTGTTCAGTTATTTTAAAATTTTCCAAATCAAATTTCGTGATTGATATTGTTGTTCTTTGTGCAAAGGCAGAAAAGAGCGGCGCAAGCATACGCACAAAACAATAATAAAATATTTGATGAAAAGAAAAATCGAAATTAGAGAAATAGAGTTAATAATTCTTGTTACAATGGATCTTCTTCGTCTATCACGTCTTAGCATGTATTTCGGACTGATTTTTTTTTTTCATTTGCACATAAAATAATAAATAATTCAATATGATTATCCTTTTGGACGGGTTATGTAATATCTAATTGGAATGAATTCAACGCAACGTTACGTACATAAGAAAATAATACACAACAACCCAATAAACACTGTACATAGATTGGAAGAAGAAGAAGAGAATAAAAAAGGTCGGATGTTCAATTATCGTTTATAACAAAAGTTGGCTATATAAGCAATTGTTGACGGGTATGTGTTCTCCGTACCTTACCCATTACGAATCATTTGGTATGTTCTATTCGACTGACTTACGAATACTATAAATGACTGTCACAAGATTACATTGCAGGTAGCTAACTTTTTCTGGTAAAGATATTGGTCTCAACTCACCTGAAATTTCCCTTGGTTTAAGGTACTTGAAAAAAAAATACTCTTTTTTTCTTGTTTTGCATATATGCTTAGATAGATATTAAAATTATCTAGACATCGTTTAGCATAAAAAAATAAAAATTACACACAGCAATTTATGCATACCTACTTATTTATTTATTCTTCAACTGCCATTGCTTTGCTGGATTCTTTGTTGTAGATGTTTGTGTTCTGAATAATATCGCTTTAATGTAAAAAAGGGTTTTTTTTCTTTCGTGAAAATATAAATACGATTATGTTTGCCGACGATACAACAATAATATACTTGCCAAATATCTAAAAAAAAAAAAATATAAAGAAATAAGCAGAAGAATCAAATCGAATAAAAAGCAAATTTTTTTTTTGGGTATGTTAGTTTTATATACGCCCAGAGATAAAAGCTAAGACAAGAAAAAGAAAACAACCGACAAAAAAAAAATAAAAGAAATTTTATTCCAGACAGGTTACCGATGCAATTTTACACATGTTCGAATTTGGACGTACGATTGGTAAATTATTGTATTTTATTTTTAAAATAAGAGGAGCAACAATACAGTTTAAACAATGAAGAATGGAACTTATGATTAGTAAAAGTATGATCAATTTGTTTTTCTTTTTTTTTTTTTTTTGGAAAGATTTAAATTGTGCAACGAATTTGATCATTGAGTTAAGTGTGTTGATGCCTTGACTATGAAATATTCTAAGCCAGATTTCGGCCAAATCCAGATATTCGGTTCGGTTTGGCAGAATAATTTGGTACATCTCTTAGATTTCTCTTTAGTTTTTTTATTTTCTATAATATAATCTGTCCTCATAATATGTATATATCTGTCAGTCATATAGAAAGGTCTTATAGTTTACACAGAGTCAGATAGTGATGATTTATATTCACAGAAATTATAGCTGTCGCCATAAATGAAACGGTATTTAAGAAAAATCCAACTAATTATTATTATTATTTTATTCAAATACAATTGCAGAAGCAACATTTATCACTAAATGGAAAAAATAAAATTCGCCTAATATTTCTAAAAAATATATATAGGTATATAAAAAACCATATAAAAAATGGTTAAATATATTGTGTAAGCCATACTTGACCTATGTGTCTGACACAAAAAGAAAAAGCATCGGATTAGTTGCACTTTCATTTCTCATTAAAAATTTCCAATAAATGTGCCGCACCGCACACACAAAATTTGAGATTATAGAAAGAAATAAAATCAAAAAAAAAAAAAAATAAAGCCAAAATTAATAATAAAGAATTCAACAACAACAACAACAACAAAAAATATGCTTAAATAGTATCATGATGTGTGGATAAGTATCTACATAAAGTATTATTAATATTAAATTTGTGAATAATCCTTCAAAAGCTTAGTGTGTCGAAATTTCTGTTTGTTTATTGTTGTTATTTTAATTATGAATTTACATAAATTTACTTTTCAATAAATAATCCAACGGAAGAATTATCGTTTTAATATTAAATTATTAAATTATTATTTTATCATGTTTTCATGATTTGAAGATTAAAAACATAAAAGAAAATAAATATATTTGGTGGTTGTGCCGATGTGCAACATTATAAAATATGTAATCGAGAATCATTACACATTCGTTTTCCTATGAATAAGTTGATAGCTGCATTAAATTTTAACATTTGACTAGAATTATTGAATTTTAAATGAATTTGTGTTTATCGCCTTTATCTTTTATGAATAATATAAAATAGAATTATTTAGAAATTAGATTGAGTTCTGTAATCTAATAAACATTATTTATAATCTACATGACTGTAATACAAATAATTATAATTAATCAGTAGGTCACACCCAGTCATAATAATATTTTTATTGCAATTTCATAAGAATTTAACAATATTCAAATGATATGTGTGAGTGTGTGTTTTTTTTATTTATTTATTTATTATTTTTTATGTAAAGAAAACAAATACGAAACAGAAAATAAAACCAAAACAAAAAAGTGTCGTATTGATTGATCTTTATGATGAGAGTTTGAGTTTGTTTTGAAATATAAAACACAATGAAACTGTGATGATTGTGAGTACTGGCTGCTGTTTGTGTGTTTTCTTTTCTTACTTATTTTATTTGGTCTATATGCTTTGATGTTGTTTTACTCGTAATATGTAAAAAAAGATATTACACATTTTCTTTCTTTATTTATTTATTTTTATTTATTTTATTGCAATTCGTATATATACGATTTATATGAGTTAAGTATAACAACTTGTAAATAAATAAATGGTGAAAATAATGTTGATTTATGTATATTTATTATTACATTAAAATATATACCAATGAGAATGTGTTATATGAGAATGCATGTTATCTTATTACAGATATGGGTATACCTATTGTTAATATTACAAAACTGAAATGAATAACGATATATTTGTCTAGAAAATTTCTATATTGTATAGAAGAACATAAAGAGGATGAGAGATTCATGAAATATATAAGAAATAATACGTTGTTTATTAGATTTAAAACACTTATATTTTACAGACGCGCAATATTATAAAATAAGCAAATAATAATATAAAATAGAAAGTGACACCAGTAGATAATTTAAGAATTTTTATTAGATTATTTATGACTGGATATATTCAATAAAGTATTACATATTTTGTGTTGGGGTTATTGCTGAATAATTCTGATTAAAGATATGTATATGTTAAGCATATAGATGTTGTGTAATGAATACAACTGTGGAATAATTTTATGTGAATTACATTTGATTGTTTTTAATGAATTTATTAAGGGATCTTTTTTTATAGCATATTTTCTATAAGAAAGAACAAAAGGTTATAACAAAAAATAAGTAAAATACATACTACTTATATCTAATAATTCGGATGTCTTATTTGTAAGTTGGTTCTAATGCCAATTCAACAATGTTCACTGTTCAGGTACGAGTTCTATTACAATTATCCAACAAAAGTATAAAAATGAGAATTCATAACCTTTTATAATAAATAAATAATGTTCTTTTTATATCAATTTTACATCTTTTGTTCATTTAGGTTTTGTCCATCAATTAGGTTCATAAAAAAATTATTAGCAAATTTTTACGGTTCATGAGGAAAATTCTCATAACTTTTCGTTATCGATAAAAGGAATATTACATCTTCTTATTTATATAAATCACGTACAAAAACTGGTGTTTGGATATGGAAAATTAAGAAAGAAAAAAAATCTGTACAATATTGTGAATGGACAGTAGGCGAAAGACCAGTTTGTAAGCAAAAATAACAAATATAATGAACTGTACATAAATAAGATAGAAAGAAAATTTTAAAAAAAATGAAGGACCTAATAGTTTTTAGTAAACAGCGATTAAATAAATTCCCAAATATATTATAACATTAACATAAAATTAGATTAAAGAAACGAGAAATTTAAGATAATAATGTGGTTCGTGGAATATGGGTAAGGTTTAATTAACTTTCATTTGCTAATACTTTGCGTTTGCAGTTATCATATTCTCGTAAACAAAATTATAGAAATATATAATTTAACAAATTTCTTATGTGCGTTGAGGGTAAGCAGATGGTCGACGAAGCTGTACTGATGAGTGGCCGAGCCCGAGCTTCAGATTATGCGAATAATAGAATGTTGAGTTTCAATGCGTAGATAAAGTTTCTTACTTGGAAGTAGTTATTGTTTGTTGATAAAATTGATATCAAGCTTACTTCGCTTAGTAGAATAGATTATTTTGAAGTATTGTTGGTACTTGGTACATATGGTATCATTCTCGTAACAGACTAAGGAAATATATTTATTATGTTAATATGTTCTATATATTTAAAATAATAGAATATTGAGTTATTGTTTTGTTTTTTTGTTTTTTAACAAAATAATTTTTTTACTTTACATTAAACGGTCTAAACAATTCCAAGAACTAATAAAAATTTCAAGCGCTTCGTTCAATAACATTCAAAAAGAACGGAAAAAATGTAATTTAAATTGAAATTTAAAAAATCAGCTTCAATTAGACAAAATGTCATTTCAATATAATTTTCGAATTGTTTAATAATAAGAATCCCTCGTTTAATTAATCTAAACACACCGCACAATTCCAATTATACATAAATACACATCAAATATTATTCGCGATGTATTTAAAAGAGACCTTGTCATTTTCAATTCAATTCAATTCAATTCAATATAAAATAATATATAATCCTGTTTGTGGCCTAATATGAATTATACCTCTAGCCAAAATCATATCATGCATAGAGTTAACATATCGGGATAGTTAGATTTTATGTATATTAAATTTTGTGGATTTAATATTATTTTCATGCTCGTACACACACATGAGAAAATTGGTATATATTTTATTACAAATACGAACCTTCAATTTCATTCTATGTCCATTGTTCAACAAACGCCCTAACATCAGCGCAAAAATATGATATAAATATAATAATAGAACAAAACAAAAAATCAAATAAACCGCTTAAACACACCAAAAACGATTTCTATTAATTATATATGTGCACGCATTTTATGTATTATTTTATATAAAACATATATATCACAATATCATTTGTTTTGGTGGATATATATGTTGTAATCGGCATTGGTCTACACAGTGTGTTGAATAAAAAATAATAATAAAAATTAAAAAAAAAAATTGTACAGAAGAATATCAATAATAATATATAAAACATATATAACGAGGATGATATTAAAATGTTTGGTTCAGTTATATCCTATGCCTACTCTGATATCACATCAGATATAATAAAAATGTAGCCCAAGCCCAAACAAAACAAAACAGAAAATAGGAAAAAAAAGAAGAAGAAAACTTTAATAATAATATTATATTCATTGGCATGTTTTTTTTTCTTCTTCTTTAAATTGGAAACATAACAAAAATATAAATGCCAATCAAATTATCACAATAAAATGTGCCTTCGACTGTTAGAAGGCCCGCATGTTAAAAATATATTATAAATACATAATTTATATATTCTCATATATTTGAGAATATGCGCATTTATATTGCCGCATTTCACTGGTCATACATCAATTTTAATGTTTGAGAACATTTTTTTATATTCTATAGTTTAAAAGTGAAGAGAAAA
>JAABKK020025713.1:0-16966 GCA_011634745.2 Catotricha subobsoleta | reverse complement strand
TTTGGCTATCTTATTTTTTTGAGAAAACAATTTTTTTATTTTAATGCAATCTGGAATTTTCGAAAAGAAAAATTTCCACATACAAAAGTCGGTCACCCTAATGCACATATATACTAATAATATTCGCGCCATCTCAGCACTTAAACATTTGTTATTTCTACTTTGTTATTATCGTTTTTCATAACACTTATACTTACAATTACTCAATGAATAAATTAAAAACATAAGAAAAGAAAATTTACATTAAACTGTTTGGAAAAACTAAGAAAACGAGAAAAAGAAAACATGCACTTTCATACGAAAATTCAGTTTGTTTGTCTCCAAATTGACATAACCACACAAAAATCACGGAATATGTCCAAATCTGTCAAATTGCTTTAACATGACATTTATAATGTGAAAATAATATTCTCAATATTTTAATACTTATAGTATAGTAATCCAGATTACTGCACCATATTGAATTTAAGGTTTCACAGAAACAATTATGGTAAAAATGATTCAATAAACAGAATGTCTTCTCAGCTAAATAAATGCTTATGCTTTAATCGTAATGATCAATCGCGAAATCAATATAAAATAGTTTAATAAAAAGACATACTTGTTTTCTGAACTAATTTTTTGTTTGTTGCCGCCTGGTTTCAGGTTTTTTTAAATAGTTTAAATAATTTAATCTTTATCACTCAATTCCTGGGTTTTTAAAATATATTACTTATAATTTTGTATTTATATTTTTTTTATAAATTTTATATAGGTTTTAAAATATTGTCAGAAAATATTAATGTTGACAAGAAATAAATAAATAAATAAATAAATAAATATCCAATTATCCAGATACTTTAAACAGCCTTTTAATTAGAAAGCTTTTAAATAGTTATTTAAATATGAGCTAAAAGCCTAAAAGTCAGTTTTTTTAAAAGTTTTCCCTCCAAAATTTTGAATAAAAAGTAGTTAACAAATATTTTTTATTTTTTTTTACATAATATATTTACGTGTATACAATAAAAATCAAAGAAATTAAAATATTGGCTTAAAGCTCAATGAAAAAGCTCTTGAATGACAACAATTATAGTCCTTCAAAATATTAAAAAAGTTTTTCTTTTCATGTTTTGAATAAAATGGAAAAAACGGTAAAAATCTTGAAACTCTCAAACAAAAAGAGAAAAAAAGGAATATGAAAAAAGTTATATGGTATTTTACATTCAAAACCCTTTTATTTCTTTGCCACATCAAGCAGTTTTTAAATATTCTCAGCATGAACAAGCGCGCGGGTGTGGCAACAAATATTATCTCATTAAAGAAAATAAAATTATAAATATTCTTAACGTCGGAAAAAGAAAAGAGCCATCACTTTAAGTTTAATGGTCAAAATGAATCATTAGCAAAGTAATTTACATTTTATATGTTTTTGCGTAAATTTTTTCTTTCACTTCTGTGTTCTGTAATTTAAAAATAAAAACCGACCACTTAATTTTAATGATAATAATTTGTTTTGTGCGGATCAAAAACAATTTTTTTTTCACGATTGTATGTTGTAAAGTAACTTTGGACATTGTGCACAAATATTTATATTTTGAACATCGCCAATAAAATGAATAGCAAATATCATCTATACCCACCCACTATATCCATTATGTTATACATATTATCAAAAACTATTTAATAATATATTTAGGGAAAGTCTAAAAATGAAAGTATTTTTTAACTTCAAGCGAAAACAATATATTATAAGTTTAAGTACTGTATTAATGAAACTTAAGGAAAATTATCAAAATAAGAAAGTTATCTCGTTTCTAATATTAAATTTTGTACTCAAAACAATATCTAACTGTAGATGACAAACTAATTGCAAATTATGTTTCGAACAAATAATTACTCATAAGTTATTACTTAAGAAACTAAATGGTTGAAGAATTAAATACATCAAGACAAATATAATAAACTTTTGAACTGTAATTATTATTATTGCGAAAAGTAATATAGAACATACAATCAAGCGAAAGCAAATTAAAATATAATATTATTAATGAATTACTTATATTGTATTGAGATTGCAATCGAATACAATAAAACAGATAGAACAAGAAAAATATCAATAATAGGATTAAATAAGCTCACAAAGTTTTATTGAAATAAAGTCTCGTTCATAGAAGACGTCCGTTCTCTATGAGGAAGGGCGGATTTCCTGAAATATATCCAAAATGGACTAAAATGTTTAGGGGTAGGGAGAGTTAAAAAATGATCTTGGACGTTCTCTAAATACGCAGAAAATATAATTCTATAAATTTTACTAAATCTTTAGAACCTAAAAGCGTTTATGCTCTTAAAACAAAAAACCATAGTTAAAATAAAATACAGCTCAATACTTACTCGTCTTAAAATATAATTACATAAATCATATGTATGTCTTGAAAGCTCGTAAAATCTCGTCTTCCGGGCTTTGTGAATTCCGAGTACCGGAAAATCCTGTCTTGTAATTTGGGCCCAACAAAAAAACAAACATGGAAAATCTTTAAAAAAAATCTCAGAGATAATTTAACTCTATACACGAACACGACTCACTTTATATTTTAGTTTGACACACAGTTTCTCTGAGAATTTTTACACATTAATGTTTCATAAAATTTTGCAATACGGGCTTTTTTTGTAATCCCGCCTTGCTATATTTTTTAAACGGAAACGGAATCCCGCAAAATCTCGTCTTGCAGGCTTTATTAAATCGGAGTTCGGCAAAATTTCGGCTTATAGTACATTGTGATTTCAGACTCCCGAATTAATTATCTCGCGGGCTGCAGTAACAAGATTTCCAGTTCAGTTCTCTGCTTAAGGTGCAAGTGACAAATACTGAACAATGTTAATCAAAAAAAAATTGCAAACATCTTTTATGAACGAGTCTTAATGTTATTAATATTATATATTTTTCTTTTCATGGCTATTAAACTTTATAAGCCACTCAATGACAATATTGGCGAGAAGTATTTTAAAGGAAATTCATATAAGCAATCGAAATGTATTTAAAATGAACAGATTATTGTTTTTAAAGGAAAACCATTTTGCTTATGTTGTGTAATTTATGTGCATACGGACCTTATCTACACAAAAGTGAAAAGTTTATTTTTATTTATTATGATGAAATATTAAAATTATTTTTGGTTTGTGGGTAAAATTTACATATGATGCGATTATACGAATCGCAAAATATTTTTTGGCGTATAAAACTTTCAGACACAAATCGAAATATATTATGATTTATTTATGTTTTCAAAATGTATTAAAATATTCGAGAAATAAAGTTTGCATTTATTTCAAAATTTTAATGAAACCAAAAGTCTCACCCAAAATTTTTATAATTTTTTTTTTTATGAAAATTACAATAAATCAAAATCTATACTTTGAATATTCTTACTGGAGATATTAAGAAAACGACGACTTTTCTAATCAACTCTAAGATTAGAGAAGACCTCAGGCGGATATAAAAGCTCATCAGTGTGTTCATCAATGAAGATAGGTATAAGTAGACGCGAATCGTATTAGCAAAACTATGACTTTAGTTTTCTAGCCGGTGTCCAAATATTGCAATGTGTAGTAAGATTAAATAGCGTTAGCTAAAATAAGCATTAAGATTTTTGTATTGTAAACAAAACATAAAAATAAAATAAATAAATAAAAATAATATAATAATCATAAAAAAAAAAGTTTAACTTCGAATATAAATGCATTTTTCTTTTTCGTTCATTCTTCAATTCAATGTTCTATTATTAATGTGTCTCAGTCTTATGTCTCATAAAAGTCTATCGGCATCATATCACTACCTATTGTATATATAGACACGTATTATGCTATTGTAAACACCGGAAAAACTGTGTAGAAACGGTGCGTTTGTTTCGCTTCAAATACTGGTATTGTGTTTGTGGTCGGGTTCTTATATTTCATATTATATTGAAGATCATAAATAATATCACAAAAATAATATAAAAACAAAATTGCTTCAATAAAAACAAGGAAAACACTCATATACGAATACACAAACCATATAAAAATATATTATAGAAATATCAAGACAAATATAATACATTTACGTAGAGGATGCAAGTACATGAAATAATCTATATGCGGATATATGCGATGATAAAAATGCTAGAGGTAACTATTAGCAAGTATATGTCCTTTTGGTACAATAAAACGCTTTTCCGGGGCACGTAACATCAATGCATATCAGAAGATAAATGGTGTGTGTGCAATAATATTTTGTATAACCGAAGTACGACATACGTACGTACGTATTCATAATATATATGTGAATTGTGAATGTCTTTGGCAAAGGTAGATGTGTAAAATGATTTTAGGGTGGTGTGGCTATATGCACCCCGTATTATTTACAATATACATTGTATTGTAGTTCGTATCAAGGTTGATATTTTATACATTAGATCTTGGTGCGGGAATGTTTCCATATATATGAATGAAACGTTAGCTTACCTCATGTTATGGTTATGTTATGATTTTATGACTATTCACAATTCACATGGCTACAGTAAAATTATATTTTATGTTTCTTTGTAATATAAAGTTTAATAGTTCAATAAGATATATATATTTATATAAATATATAGATTTTTCCTCATTTTTTCTGAGTAGAAGATTTTAATTGGAAATTATTATAGAGAGAGAAAAATTATGTGTATATTTTATATGATTTTTATATGCTGTCTAAATTTTCATGTTCGATTTATTTTTTTCTGGCGAAATTAATCAAGCTTTCTAAAATTGACAAGTTATAATTGTTCCGAAAATTATATTTTAATTAAATTCTAGAATTTTAAATGAAATCACTGTTTATATGCATATTTAACATGCATTCATGTTAGAAAGTCATTTTTCAATTACGTAAAAATAGTTTCTATACTATCCTAATTCAATAAAGTATAATTTTACTTATAAACAACCCTACGGTAATAATAGTTACTTCTTTTTTTCTCTTTTGATTCAATTTTTTTTTTAAATTAGATTTCCTCTTAACCACAAAATAAAATGCAATTTAAAAATAAAAATTAAAGAAAACTTGTCCGACCACACAATAGAAATAGAATGAAATAACTGAAGAACCGACATTAATGGAATAAGTTTTAAATCAGTCAAAAAAGTTTGTGGCTTTTTCATTTATTATTATATTATTATCATTACATAGAAAGCTTTTTCAAGTTTTCTTATTCATTTATATTGTCGTTTGTGTATTCGTACCTATTTTATATTAAGAAAAAAAAAATACTTTTTACATTTATCGTATGAAACGGACTTGTTATGGAGTATTATTATCTACCACTAGGTAGGATGTGTTTTTCTTTTCGCATTTTTTTTCCTGCGGACACAGACAAATAAGTCTTATTTTACGTAGTGGGAGAGAGCACTCACTGTTCTTTATCTTGTGGTAAGTAATATACAAAGAAATAAAAAATAAAAAAAAAAATAAACGTTAGTTGTGGTAAATTTAATCATTTTACGTCGCGTATATTTTTCATTGCTTTGCTGTTAATCCTTCTTAAATCGCAACAATTTTTTTTATTCCACTTATCCGTTAGCTGATAGTTTTGTTCAATAGAAAATATTAATCGATTTTGAAGTTGAAAATTAATGTATATAGGCAATTCAAATCGCAAACAATAACAATTCAGTTCTTCTTTTTTAATCCATTTTTTCGTTAAAAATTTTACTCAATCATCAGCTAATAATTCTTTTAAAAACTATCAGATGTTGAAAAATCATAAGAATTAGATCTATCAAGAATATATTGTGTAATACAAATGCAACAAAAATGTTAAGTGATTAAAAAAACGTCTCACATTTAATTAATTTATAATTCTAACGTCGGAATTCTAAATAATTTACGATCAATCACGATTTAAATGAATGGAATAGTTTTATTTTTAAGTCGGTCGCACAAAAAGTGTAAGTGTGTAGTTTAATTGCATTTTTTAATTAACTGTCACATTCAAATTAAATCTAACCAAATTTGAAAGAATCAGCACCAATTTCACTTACATAATATATGATGAACCTTATTTTATTTATTCTAAAAAAAAGAAGAAAACAAGAGAGTTACCTACGAACATGAACTAGACTGTACAATACCATATTCTGTGCAAAACACAATTTTTAAAATTAAATTTTGGTCTATTGTTATATTTATACCTACGGCAATGCAATAAAACCTTACAATATTGTAAGTGTAGTGGAAATTTTCTAATAATTTTTTTTTTGTGGTTGTATTTTATTTCATATCTAAAAAGAAAACACTTGATCATAATTTTTTTTCCTTTTTTTTTTGTTTTTCATTTATATGAAAATAGAATGAACTCAACCAAAAATGGTGATAATATTTCATGGAAAGAGAAAAATAGAATAAAACTGTTCATAATGAATATCATGTTGTTTGAAAAAATGGATGAATGAAAAATTACATGCTTTATTATTATTATTATTATTTTTAAACCATGCGTGAGTTAAAAGCAAAGTGTAGAAATCAACAACTTTGATGCTTAATGAGGCACAAAGCACAAATATGATAAGAAACCTAGAATCACTATGAAAATCGTTTTTAAACTCCCAACTGAAGTCAGTTTCATCGTTTAATAATAATTTATAAAATTAGTTTCCCCTTAACATCTAATATAACACAAAAATGTGATGAAGTACACGCCAAATATGGCGTTCACAAAATATGTAATCACTTATGAACCTTTTCTTTATTTCTTGGGCATGTAAACCAATTCTAGAAATAATAAAAGAAAATAGTTCGTATTCTTAAACCTTTTTGAGATTGTATTTATGAGACTAATTTGATTTAATTTATCTTCAGTATATGTTTAATCCTTTCCATTGATTTAGTTTCTATATGTTCAATAGATTTGAAATTATGACATCCGTTATTTTTTTTCTAGAAAATATTAATTGATTTTATCACATATATATAGTCATGCTCTGTGGACTCAATGCATTTGATTTTGTATGGAAATAGATAGAACAAGTTGCCAATAGAATTATGTAGTTACACGAGTTCATTTATTAAAATTGGAGATTTAAAAAACAATTAAAAAAGTCACTATTCCAAAGCTTTATAATTTTTTTTTTCGGTAAAAATGAAGTAAAAGTAGATTCAATAATACTTATACATATAAATAAATATATTAAAATCAAATCCAAGGCCAACGTTTAAAGGATTTGAAGGGAAACAAAACAAATATCTAGATCTTTCCCTTAATTCATTTACTTAAATTAAAATAAGGATTTAAAACAATATTAAATCAATATATATTTGTTAATTGTTATGATTTATAATATTTTAAATTTTATGCAAAAAATACCACACATATGTTTAATTCTTCTCTAGACTTTCATTTTACAGTTATGTATTTATTATATTAAATTTCTAAATTATATATTTTAAAATTAATTGCCCAACAATTTTTTTTCTTGAAAATAAATTCTTAAGTTTTTTTCTAATTTTTTTTGTTTATAACTACTTTAAATGCATTTTTTTTCTTTAAATTTTAAAATATCATTGAACAAATCTTCTAAATCTAACTGCAATAATCGTAAAGCATTTTTTATTTTCTAACATGCACATTGCACCCAGAGACAATTATTTTTTTTATTTATTACTTATTTGCTCGACACTATGACAATATTCTATTCATATTAAAATAATATATTCTTATAATGTTATGCAGATTTTAGGATGTCCTTATTATATACGATAATGATAATGGAATATGGAAAATGCAGTTGAAAATTTCTCAACATTATATTTTATATACTCTCAGTTTGTTGAATACTTTAAACATAAAGGTGGTGCATATTCTCTATAGAAAACATAAAATAGGTGGTTTGGTAATAACATTAAACAAAATATTACAACAATTTTATCAAAAACTGTAACAGTGTGTAAATGTTATATGTCACATTGTTTAATATAACCATTCTCTGAACAGCGTATATAAGTTGCAGTGAAAATGTTATAGTAACAGAGAGATAATTTAATTAATTTATGTAATATTTCGAGCTAAAACCAGAACCACAACCCAATACTACTTTTTCTATTTATATTTTATCATATTTTATATTAGATATATTTTGTAGGCGAAATATTGTTCCATTCCATTGCACCTCTATTTCGATATACTAACGAGTTTTAGTGTATCCAAAAATATATTTATAATAAGTGTTTAAACTTAATGTCTTATGTATTTTGTACGAATATTAATCTATATTCATAAAATTATGAATATATATTAATTAATATTTGAAAATTAAGGAGAAACTATGTCTGCCACCGATAGCAACTCATAGATTACATATAAATTATAAAATAAGTTGTCCGAAAAATTATAATAAATCATTGCAGAAAATATAATCTAAATGAGATTAGATGTAACACATGAAAACGAATAAGTATAAATGTAAATAATAAAAAACTGAATATATTTTTGATATTGATAGAAATATAAAATCAATCTACTTTCAATTTGAATGTTTATTAAGTTCGTTGATTGATTTTTACAAAGGAATTGTTTAACTCTATTAAATTTTTTGTAGAAAGAAAAGAAAAGAAAAAAAAAATAATCAACAGCAGCTAAAGAAAACTACGTAAAAAAAAAATTAAAAAAAAACGTCTGAGTAAAAATTATGGCAAGAAAATGTATATAAAGAAAATATATATGAGCACTTAATCTGAAAAAATCCACTTGTATTTCAAAGGAAAAAAAAACAAGAAGAAATTAACAACCTTCTCCTCTGACCTAAACAAACTTCAATACTCAAATTAAAAATATTTTCGCTTTGCAGAATGTTTTTCATTTCACCAAAGACAGGTTAAAATGTTCTGTCAATTATTTTTGTTCATTCTATTTTTTTTTTCTTTTCTTTTTTTTTTTTTTAAATTAGGCTTTCTCATTGAAATAACAAAATTTCTGTCTGCTCCCGATATTGATTTATAAACCTTCCATATTAACGATGTGTAATTTATAATTTCTTCTACTAAATCCATTCCAAAAGCGTTTAATTGAAAATTCTTATATAAGCGCTTTAATTGTAAATAGCATGTAGGTTATAGCGGATAGGTCGATAGATAGATGTATTATGGCATAGCGTACAATTTAATACAAAGTTTGTGATTCTGAGGAAATATAATAAAAGGTGAGAGAGAGTGAGAGAGAAAAGTTTAAGCACGATAAGCATAATATCGATTAATCGACTGAAAACATTTAATTTTGCATGAAAGCTCCTAGACGAAACCTATTTATAGTCTGTCGGTATGGTAGGTGTATCTATATATCTATAAAGATTTCTTTCGTCAATTATCGTAAAACATGCAATAACAAAATTTTAATAGCAAAAACACAAAATGAGTACACACTATCCACATTCCACACGCACATACTATTCAATTACATATATATATATATAGGTATTTTATTATTATTATTGGAATATACGATATACATATATAAGCCTTATGCATGCTTGTACTTTGTAGCCATACACGATAAATAATTCTATTTAAAACGAGTAAAATCAGTACATACCTTTTCATTACTACTTCGTTTATTTTATTAATCAAAAAATAGAAAATTGGTGTATTTCATATATATTATATTCGTTAGTGAATTTATATAGAGAAAAGAACCCATTTTAATCAACATTATTTTTTATTTTTTATTTTTATTATTGAATAATAATAATATAGAATAATTGAATTTATTTTCGTATGGAAATGTGTGTTTATTTTTTAGACATACAAAAAATATATAAATAAAATGTTACTAATTCACTAGCATGAGCACAAAACTTCATTATACTTTTTTCATCGATAAATATATAAGATTATTGAAAATTAAGTTAAAAAAGTAAATTATTATTATTGAAAGTTCTGAAATGCTTTTATCACCGAAATATTTCGTAAGCAAAAATATTATAATTTCAAATAATTTCACACTATTCGAGAAATATTTGTGACACACTAGGAGAAGATCTTTTTACTATTTATCACAGGATTAAACTTTTTGAATCATAAGATGATGAAATGTTTTTGACTATTAAACTAAAAATAATCACATTTACAATACTTTGTAATCTAAAATGTGGTGGAAACCATGTGCGTTTCAGAAGAAAAAAACAAACTTTTAATGTTCAATTGCATGTGTTGAATGAATATGCTATAGTTTAGAAATTCTGCATTGTATAATCCACCCATCTACAACATAACTGTTGTAACTTTCTTCCGTATATACATACTACTTACCTTAAATATATAGAAATGAAGATAAAGGGAATTATTCTTTTCAAAATACGTTTTATATTTTCTTTTTAAATTTGTAATGGGTTTGTGTGTGAGTGTTCTATAAGTACCTATTTATGAAGAAGGTACATACGGAATCGTTAAGATAACAGCTAAGTGAAATTTTGAGGAATAATATATTTTATTTTTTATTGTATTTTCGTTCCTTTTTATATTCATATTAAAATGTTTATAGAAAAAGGGGTTTTTTGTACGACTTAAAGTACAATATAAATGAGAAAATGAATATGAATTTAGACATAAAACGAATAAAATCATTTTTACGTTTTATATATTTAATAGCGAAACTTATTGCCTCATTTCAAATTTAAATCGCAATTCATGATTCTCGAAAATATATTAAAGAATAATAAGGTTTCGCTATTTTTCGCCTTCAATTCAATTCTTAATTTTATGTGAAATATTGTTTATTGAAAATATAGTTTTTTTCTTTTCAATAAATTTAAACTTTAAATTTTTACGTCTTGGTATATTTAATGTAGATACCAGAGTTATTAGAGGTATTCCCGTAACCGTTGTAAAGGTCTTGTAAAGTTATTATCGTAGTAAAATTTCCGTTATAATAAATTAATATGGGGAGAGATGCAAGCTTACTAAGGTAGTAAGTTTACTAGGGTTTTTACAATGTTACCTGAATACTTCAGATTAAGTTTTAAGTTTATACATAAAAAATCTAAGTATAAAGCATTTATGTAGGGCTAGGGACACCAAACATATTTCTAGTGTTTAATATTTGATGATTTTAGGTACAATCAAAATTAGAAATTAGTATTTTCAAATTTAAATGTTTTAAATTATATTATAATAATAATACTATAATAATCGAAAAAATGATTGCCCAAAATTTTAATCTATTATCTATTACTAAAGTAATTGGTCATATTATAGAATAGTGTGCAGCATTTTTTCGCCACGAGAAACTAAATGAACAACAAGCGCCTCGGAAAATCGAAACATTTATTTTTCCATACAAAAAATTGTCACCCTGATATTTATGCATTAGCGGAAATACAAAGCCAAGCAACTGTGCAATTATATACTTACATCAGAAGATGCTTTAATCTACTAGTCAATTGTCATTTATGAAAAATGTAAAAGAAAATACCAGAATAAGTAGGTACCCAAAGAAATAAAACTGTCTACCTAAACTTTAACACGAGCTTTAACATCCGTTTTTGCAGAAATAAACGATTCTAATTTTAAGATTAACATTCTACACAAATAAAATTCGTCACCATTATAATATTAGATAATATATTATTATGTTAAAACAACAATATAACGACCAATAATACAACTCGTTTAAACTTTATTTGTTGCATCGCTTTTACCTAAAAAAAAGAAAGGAAAAGAAACAATTGCTGGTAAAAGTTTTGTTATTGTTTTCATACTGTCGTTTGCAATATTATAAAAGTCAATTGTTTCTTCGTGAGACATTTTTACTTAGTGAGTAGCGTGCATCAGAGTATTATTATACACAAATATAGTGATTGGGATGTGAAGCACAAACAGTTTGATAGTGCTAGAAGACAATGAAAATGTGATGCTATGTGTCGTTTACATTTTTATTGAACTACTTTAATGCTATGTACTTTTGCAACTTTTTTAGTTCCTTTTCTTATATATTTTTTTTTCTCGTATGTGTTCCATTCCGCATCCAGATAAAATGAATCGTTAAAATTGCTACATTGTTTGATTGCCATTTTAGGTAATATAAAAGATGAAATAAAATAAAATGAAAATTGAATAAATGTTCAATTAAACTTATTACTTTATTCTGCTCATTTTTCTGTGTAACAAATTTTATAGAACTATTTGTGTAACAGTTATTCTTTTTGATTCAACCAGAAAATGAACAAAGCTGAAATAAATTACTTGAAAAGTGCTCACTAAATGGAATCTATTGAACACTCAAAGAATAAATGAAATACAATTTTGTTGATTTTGAAAGAGATGGTTTAAAATGACATTAAGTCATAGGTAAGACGGTTATCCAAAATTATTTCGTATCAGGGTAGGAAAAAATCATGTGTTTTTTGGGGGTATGGGTGTAAATTTGTCAAAAAAATCTATCTATCCAAAATTTTGTTGAGCAAAGAAAAAAATGGTTCTCACTTTCCACTGACTTCTTATTGTTTTTTCTGTCAATCGTATAACTACTAAAATCCACGCTGTAAGCAAATCGTATTTTTGAAAACTGAAAAACGATACTATTTCTCCAAATAAAACTGTGTTGACCCCTGGCTGACTTTTGCAATACCTAAAAAAAATAGTATTTCATTTTTTTCTTTCTACAAAACCAAACACGAGAATTGACCAATTTTTTTTTCTCAAAATCTCACGAAGGGTAACACAAAATCTCAGGTTAAGAAAATTGTATTCCTTTTTTTATTTTACGAACCGAAATCTAAAACAGATCAAAATATAAACCTATTACTAATTATGCGTCCAACGGCCAATCACTAAAATCCGCCTAAGAAAAAACAAAATTAAAATGGAAACTTTTTGTGTTCACTGTTTTGAATTAATTCGTATACTTCTAGACTTCTAGTATTACAGAAATATATAAGCATACGAAACCAGGGGTGAATCGGGTTCAATTTAATCGAATGCTGATATTTGCAAAGCTCTAGGACACCTCTTCTATAGTTTTGGACGACTTAAAGTCAAATTTTTCGTTCTTTTTACTTTATCTCAAGTAAATAGATATTGATCACGGATCAACTGTTGAAAGCAGAATTAAATTTTCTTAAACATGGTCTTCGATTAATTGAATTAATTTGAAGATAAATTAAAAAAGCTAGGGATTATTACTTTTCTCTGTATATGAATTTAATACTCGGAAAATTGAAGTTTTATACCAAAATCTAATTGGCAGCTTGTTTTATAACATAGGACGACTAATTAGAATGAATACTCTGAAATCTGAACCCACGTATCAGGGTCGAACTAAAAAAGAATTCTTAGAATTTTTTGTGATTTCATTTAAAATAAAATGAAATTTGTAAATACCAATAGTAATTATTTTATCTTATCTACAATCATAACCTTTATTTATAGGAATATTTCCTATAATGAATGCAAAGTGCAGTTGTTTTTGTGTTCAAGAAGTTTTTAAGAATTAAAAATAAATTATATATAAAAAATTCACTGATTTTGAAATTTTCAATGCATATAAATAATCGCTGTAAAAAACTTGTTTGGAAATTTCTGGATGAATCACATTTTATATATCATATTATATATGGAATAAATGTGCTAGCAACTGAACTAATATTGATTATTTATAATAAACTGTAATAAAATTTCAACTAGCATGAAATGCTGGATGATCTTATAATACTTTTATATACAGTCTTAGTAGCGAATATCTACAAGTTATCAATTCATAGCAATAGATACAATGTACGTACTCATACATTGTCCTGATTCTTCTCTTAATTTAAAAGCTACATTTTCTATTCAATATTTTAAAGGCAAAATATATTTTTGTCATCAATATTTATTTTTTTTTTCGTTTCGTTAGATTATAATGGAATCGAAAGATAAGCTCTCTTTTTCGAAAGTTTTCTATATGTTTTTTATCCTGTTGAACGGAAACATTACCATTCAATGCAGAAATATATTTATGGAGTAGAGCGAATTTCGCGTCTCGAAGGAGTTTATAATAATAATAATATGTAATAGTACTCTAAGTACAACAACATATTGATGTACGGTTCGTATGTTAAATATGTTAGTATAATACAAGCGATTTTCGTTCTTAAATCTTTTAATATATTACTATTATACAAATATTGAAACTAGATTTTAAATTTTTCGATTTTTTTTTTCTTTGTTGCTGTTGTAGTTTTTTTTAAAATTTAATATTGAAATACTAAATAACTAAGTTTAAATTTTTATTAACTAGAAATTAAAGAGAAAATATAAATAAAAATGTTATTGAATTTTTAATATTATTATTATTATTATTATAATTTCACCATAAAATATTTGTTATATGGCTTTAACAACGAAATGAAAGTGTTACAACACAACTATATCATTTTTAACTGATGTATGACCACCGAAATAATAATTAATACAAAATTTTGTATATAAAATAATTCGGATTTAAATTAATAATCTTTATATATTTATGTCTATCTGTGTCTTTATAAACTGACTTAACAGTTGAATAGTTAACAATGTTTCGAAAAATATGTCTATCAAAATATTTCTTGCTCGAAACATTTTCAATATTTTAAATTAAATTAATATACCCATTTCACAATAATAGAATATAAGCCTTCTGTTTTTTTCTTTTTGTGTATAATAAAAGAAAAATACAAAATACCGCTGGTAGACAACTTACCTGTAATACATCAACGAATAACAAATAAGTTATACATCCAGCAATACCTAAATATTGGATAAATAATTGTTTCACGTTTTGTGTCAAGTTTAAAATTGATATCCGATGCTTTGAGTCTATCCAATTTTCTCGATTTCAAGAGATTTTGAAATGTATCTTGGTTTATTTTTTTTTTATAATAGATAGAATACTAGGTTGTAGGTGGTGTATATTTGTTACAGTAGTTGTAGACCAACCTCGATTATAATACATAGATTATATTTATTTGATATTATTTGCAATGGAATTTCCATTGATATCGATTTTATGTATGTGTAGCGGATGAAAAAAGTTGTAGAATTGTGAAGATAAAACGAAAAAAAAAAGAAAGAAGAAATGGAAGAAGGTAAATGGCTTGTTTTCTGCAGCGCTTACTGTGTAATACTATAATAGGTTTTTTCTTCTTCTATTCGTTGTGTTTTAGTCTATAGTCCCGAGCTATATCTGTTATAAGCATATTTCTTATACTAAATTTGCTAGCTTTTACTAGATCGTGTATACATAAAATCTGTATTATTTTTATCTTTTTCTTTTTATATTTTTGACTTGTTTTTATTTTTTATTTTATTTTTTTATTTTTTCACTATTATATTATTGGTTTTATAGTAGGTACCTATTTTTACTTCGTGTAGAAATATATATGTTATGTAGAGGAAGCTACATTGTTCTCTATTTTAAAGAAGAATAGAGGATTTTTATTGAAATGTTGCATTTCTTTTTTTTTCTTCTTACTTTTTCAATTTTGTTTGAAGATGAAGGAGGTTGGATCAGTTTGATTTGGTAAAACGAATGAGATATAATGAATTCAAATAACGTACTTTTAGATGACGATTAAAAGATTTTCGTGATTTGGTTAGGTTGGTAAAAGAAATTCATTAAATATTTATATTTTAGTTATTTTAAAATGAATTTTGATGATTTTTTAACTATTGATTCTGCAGGAATTAAATAGATATATATTTCTTTTTAATTATTTTCTGTTACAGGATTCATTCATTACATTACATACTAGTCACTACAAACATAGTTATTTATAATTCGTAATCATTTTGGATTGGCAGAAAATAATTTTTTATAAGGAAAAATACCATTAATGTTGTTTAAAAGTTCATCCCTTCTAAAAAAATAAGCTAAACAAAATTCTAATAATTCACAGAATAAAACCACGTACATAACTGCATAAGTAGATAGATATACGACGTACCCTAGAGCTACATACATAATACGTACAGTTTGTAATTCATATTTTTTTTTTAAATGTCATTAAATTCGCATTAGTTTAGTATAGAATAGGTATTAAGTATAAAAAAAAAGTATATAACCGCACCACCACAAACCATTAGGCATTATTCAACTTTTTCTATAATATTATTTCTATTAGAGATACCTCCTTTATGTATTACTTTCTAACTTTTATTTTATTTCTTCTTTTATTTTAATTTTTTTTTTATATTATTCAACCCGGTAAAACCAATAAGCTTCCTGTCGTTCTATATTAGATATCGCGTAGATAGATATTGAAGACACCCATTATACATATTTTTCGGAAATTTTCCAATAAACTGCTTTATATCCATATAGACACATCATCATTTTCATAAAAATATCATCAACACCTGTGACATTGCATCATCCCTTCGATTTTTCATTATAGATCTGGAACAGTCTACTACTACGGGGTATGTGGTATGTCGTACGTGTTTGTATATGTGTGTGTGTTTGTACATTTATTATTTTTATTATAAATAATATAAAATAGTCAGTTATACATCGGAGAAAGTACTGGATAACAGGGGCGGAATGGCTTAAACAATAAACAACTCCTATTTACGGGGTCAGACTTTCAATTGTTAGAATTGAGTAGAATTTTAAACAAAAGTAAATTATTTATTGAATTTAGTTAAATAAAGCAATGATAGTTAACACAAAAATCTTCTGGTGGTAATTTTAAACACCAATAGTTGAAAATCAACGGATTTTGTGAAAAACAATTATTGTAGTAATTGAGATTATAGTTTCCAGGAATTTTGTAGCAATATTTGCGTTCTTTTGCTTCATTTTATCGATTTATCGATTAAATATAGCATTGTATTCGTGATTTTTTTTTCTTTTTTGTTTTGTTTTTTTTGTTTTTGTTTGTCTGGACGCTATATCTCTGTAGTCTGTGAGCCGATTTTAATGATCGACCATTCAATAGTCGTATAATCTCCGTCGCTCGC
>JAABKK020025702.1:0-16970 GCA_011634745.2 Catotricha subobsoleta | reverse complement strand
CAATCGGCTAAAAATTTTGGCTATCTTATTTTTTTGAGAAAACAATTTTTTTATTTTGGTGCAATCTGGAAAATTTTTAAAATAATGAAAACTCGGTCACCCTAGTATGTATAGTTTAGAGTAACTTACATTGATGTTAAGCTAACTGAATTTAAAGGGAAAAAAAATGATTAAACTTAAATTCAAATTTAACTTAAGATACATTTTCATAAAAATTAAAATTAAGATTAAGTACAAATTAAACCAAATTAATTTCAATAATTTTTTACTGTGTTAAGTACAAACTTGTTATCTTATGCTGTTTTTTGGACATTAATAGCACCCCCCGTTCCTGAGATATTTTGATTTAAACTTTAAATTGCAATACCTCTGGTTCTAATAACCCGAAGTGCGTTGTTGACCCACCGTTGGAAAGGTATTAAAATGGGCTATCTTATGCTGTTTTTTGGACATTAATACTTAATTTAACTTAAATATTTTCAATGTTTTTAAGTAAGTATAATATTTTTTTACTATATGTAAGTTAAATATTTTCAATGTTTTTGGTCATCTAACATTATTGGCATCATTTTTTTAAAAAATGTTAAAATTTTAATTGCTTAATGATGAAATTTCATGAAAAATTTATGTTTTAAAAATTCAATAATTAAGAATATGTTCAATTTTTTTTATTATAATCATTAATTATAACAAAATAAATATCAAACGAATTATTAATATTTTTCTTTTTTTCTTTTTTCTCTAGTGCATGCATAAACTAATATACATATTTCTAAAAAGATCTTATCAAATAATTTTCGGGTTCGTTATTGTTACTTGTTAGGCCAAAATAAAAGCCTCTTCAATATTACCTCGATTGGTTGACCTTGACGATAAACCGTGCCGCTAGGATCTTAAAATTTGCAAAATTGTACGAAAAACAAAAATTCAACCAATTTCAAGATCGTCAACCAATCGGACTAATATTGAAAAAACTTTTATTTTTGCATCAAATGAAAACATTTTGGGGGATTTGCAAACTCCGTTTATTTTATGTCGATTTTTTTTTTTTAAACTTCTGCGTTCACCGCCAACGTATACGTTTTACGTTCACGCCATTTGCTCTAACTGCGGCCAAGTAATAGAAATTAGATGCTATCTATTTCGCATTAAGTAATTAACTTATTAAGTGAACTAAATACATAAAATAACTGCATTGTTTGTTCAAAAGCTTATAATTAAAAAAAAACAAAAGTTAAAGAAAAAATCTATTAACTATTTATAAATTTTGTTTCTTAAAACTATAATTTTGACAATAATTTCAAATTCAAAATAAGTGATTTGTTTAAAAAGAAAAGTTTTCTTTCATTTCATCGTAAAATTTATTTTAAATCTATATACTTACATATCAAAACTAAAACAATATATATAAATAACATATACAATACACATTTCTAGCAAAAATAAATTTTATTACTTTCAACCTCATTACAACAGAAAAATATTTAAGCGAAATATTTATTTATTTATTTATATTATTCGTCTGTAGGTCACGGGCGCTATTATATATATCTAGGTATCTTGCTGAGAAATTCTTTTGTTTGAGTACACTTGTTTTGGACATTGATATTACCTACTCTGCCACTTTTCTTGCTCACGCCGACGTCTTATTGACACATGTACATACATAAAAATAAACATAACAAACTCTTAAAGATACTACATTCTACCATATTATACCGCCTACTTAAAAATTTAACTTTTGTTTTGTTCATTTCTCATGAAATTTTATACAAATACAATAAAAAAAAAAAAATGTAACCATACGTGTTGTGTTACAAGTACCCACACTTATTGGGTTTATAATATTGATACCGATTATACAAAATTCTTGTATCACTTTGCTTCCTTCATGAGATTTATGTAGATAGGAGCATACATAATAGACGTTGTGCGGGAAGCTATTGATCCAAGTGATCTAAAGTGTTTTCCGTGCCTGCAATATAAGAAAAATTTAATGTAAATGAACCAAAACCTAGATTTTTACAGATAATAACATACACCAAGTGCTCCAGAGCGCATTTAGGGTAGATTAGTTGATGTTTGTTGTTATCTGTAAAATCGACGTTTTGGCGCATTTAGATTAAATTTTCTCATAGTGAAAGCACGAGAAATCACTTAGCTTACTTGGATCATAGCTCGAACACGCCTAATGTATGTATTAAAATAGGAATGATTTGTTACCAAGAGGTTTGAATTTCCTAGGTCCAAGAGAATTTTTAGATGGGTGACTAGGTCAACATTTGATCACTTCACTACAGAAAACAAATTGAACTTAAAAGTGCTGTATTTCAGCTAAGAAAAGAAGAAAATAAACAAAAAATATATTGCGAGTTTCTGTATAAATCTATTCAAAAGTTATCGACCTAATGCCTAGCGACAGACGAACGAGATATTCTCGATTAACGAAAGTGGATTATGCTAATTTCTGGAATAATTTTAATTTTTTTTCGTCAAATAAGTTAAATTTGCGTTTATATTGATTGATATCAACATACTTACACTTCATTTGACAAGCAAAAAAAACAAAAACTATTCTTAAATTTAGCTTTAATCCACTTTCGTTCATCTAGAAAGTAACAAAATAAACAAAATAAAACATTCAATATGTTTGCACTGCATAACGTACGTATTTTGCTAATCATTAAATATTTTTTTTTATTTTAATAAAAAGATCTTTTAAATTTGTTAATTAAATTATTTTCATTTATTAGAGACAAGCCGTGATTTGAATTCCTGAAATAGGGGGATAGTATCTCAGATAAGATAATGCTATCTCAAAAACTATCTCTAGACACATTTGAGACACTTCATATCTTATCTTAAAAATTTGAGATGAGATATTTATTTTTATATATCTTATCTGAGATACTTTTGAGATACTTTTTAAATATTTTTATGAATGAATTATACAATTTTTTTTTTGTTTTACAATAACTGTAAAGAATTATTTTATTCAATAAAATATCAAAAAAGTATCTTAAAAAGAATCTCGAAAGTATCTCAGATAATGATGTAAGATAAGTATCTTATCTTAAATTTTTAACGCTAGTATATATTTTGAAGCAATTTCTGAGATAGTTTTATCTTATCTGAGATACTATCTAAGAAACTTTTTTTTTTATCAAAACTGGTTACGAAGAGCATTTATACATCCTTATGCATTTCGTGACATTTGCAGATATCACCTAATGCCAGAGATCAATGACGATATTATTGAATATTTATTCCTTTTGCTGAGTTTAGTTTATGGTATTTGAACTTGATATTGTTCACAAAACACAAGTTCTATAAAAAAAAAAAACAAAACAAAAAATGATAAATCAAAGAAATATAAATAAAAATATGTACTAAGTATACAAGTTTTAAACAGCAGATTACATGCGGTGTTTTGTACCCATTACTTTCCACTAGTAAGTATAGTATTATTTATATATTGTCTTCAAATGCTGAAATGGGTTTCTTGAATCGAGTAAAACATATATCCAATTAGTTCTTTTTATGCGCGAGATAAAAGAGATGAAAGATTTATAAATACCTACTTTTCTTATATGCGTTTTACGTTCACAAAAGTAGTTTTTTTTTAAATTTATTTTTTTTCTTTTGTTTTTTTAATTTAAAACCATTGATGGTAAAGGCATAAATATTTTTAGTTTCATAAAAGACTTGAACGAAGTAAGATGTTCCGCATGTTGTTCAATGTGTGAATTTATAAATTTACGCTTATAATTGGTTTTTATACATATTTCTAATTCTTCAAGTTTATCAAGTTTTTATCGAAGCGATACGCTTTATAAATATAATAATAAATATATAATTTAATTGGTAACTTGATTTGAACCCGATTGAAACGTTTTCTGCTAATTTTTCTTCTTTCTTTTTTTTTGTTAAGATAGTTGTTATCTTAAGCTAATCGGAATCAATCATGTGAAATTCAGTGAAATTTTCCCTTAAGTAAAATTAGCATATTATATTTTGTGGTTTTCTTTAAATAATTCGAGTGGCTGTGCAATTAATATTATTGTACAATTGTGTACCGAAAAACTAATAACGAATAAAAAGTTAAGCAAAAAAAATAAAAAATAAATTATTAAATAAATAAATGTATAAACAGGTTAATATACTTGCTGTATTAAGGTTACTCTTAAGTCGTTTATGAAATGTACGCATGTGAAATGAAAATAAGAGAGTTTATAATTTGAATAGTAATAATTTTTTTTTAAAAAGAAAAAGAAATAGTGCTGGTTAAAACAGTTATCATTTCTTTACATTTCTCAAATTCGATAAAACAACTTCATTTAAATTAAAAAAAAAAAAAAAAAAAAACTCAGAGCTCTAGAAGTTTGTAAAAGTGAAAAACAAAAAACTGTTAAAAGATTAGAGAAACGATAACTATAAATATATCGTAAATTTAATGCAATAAATGTAACGGTAATAAATTATAATTAGCATTTAAATTTGAAACTATTTTATATATTTTATATGTTTTTTTGTTTTTTTGTTTGGATAAACTGATTGATTTCATTTGGAATATGCGCACAATTGTTAATTAAGTACAACTAAACGGGCTATGGCTTAAATAGACTACACACACATATTGCCAATTATATATATTATTATAATAAATATTAAACGATCAAAAAAATAGAATAACATACAACACACAATTTTAAACATGTATCGCTTTCATTTGGTTAATTGCACTTCTTGAATATTTAAATAGGCAAGCAATAAAAGAACAGCCATAATTCAACTTTAGTGTTTGTTTTTTTTGTGTTACTATATAGTTTAATTTTACTATTACTAATAGTTTTTATTTGGCACGCTGTTGTTTATTTTTTTTAAAAAACCAGTCATAAAAAATTATAAGTGAAAATGCAGTATTTCCGTTGTTTTGTTGTTTTGTGTGTGATTGTAAAATTAAGTGTTATTGTAGCAGAGAGTAGTGAATTGGCTGATTTTGAATTTGATAGTCAAACCGATTTGTCACATGATTATTATTATGCAGATGATGATGCAAAAACTATTGAGAAAATGGATTCAATGATTGATGATATGGCCGATGATGAACCAAATTCATTCACAGAAAAGGAAAAACGTATTCGAGATGCATTATTACGATCGACAAAAGATGCCCGAAATCGACGAACATTTACACAAATTTTACCAATATTACGGAGTTTATCGAAACCACAACGTTTAGCATTAGCTGCATTAATATCAGCACAGACTAGTGCTAAGCCTGGTGCTGAATTAAGTTTAGCTCAAGTTAGTATTGATTTTTAAACAATTATATGATTGATAATTCTTAACATAAATTGCATTCTAAGTTATGATAATCTGTAATTATAATATTCAAGAAATGATTTTTTCATAGTTGTTTCGTTACATTTATATAGCCAATTATCGATGCTATTCAATTTAATTTCCCTTATTTTAATTTCTCTTATATTAATTCTTAAATGGCAATTGATTTTGGTGTACAGCAATCTTAGTATTTTTAAATGGTTTACATTGGTCATTAGAATATATTGGCCATATGACTTGCTACTCATCTAACTGTTAACCGAAAACAATTTTAATGAAGTTCCTAACTTTCTTTTCTATTATTTTTAAATAGTTTTTAATAGAAGTGTGATTACTGCAGATTAAATGAAAAAACTGTTGATACTTGATTATTATCACTGCTCTCATAGCTACACCAAAGTCATATCGACGTTTTTGCCTATGTAATGTGTGGTGCTGTTTTTTTTTTTGCGATTTTGTTTGAAAAACAATAATTTTTCAACTTTGATTAAAGAAAATTCACAATTCCACTAATTCATGTATTGTGGAATATTTATCTAATTAAATATTATTATTTCTGTACACAGCAAAATGATAAAATCTTCACTTTTTCATTTTCTAATTTAATTTTGGAATATCCGATGTCGGCATTTTAGTTCGTTTTGACGAAATATTTTCCACGTTGCATTTATTTAGTGGAAATATTAATTTTCCTTAATCAAAGTCAATTAATGCTAGTTTTTCACATAAAAATGGCACCATCACACATTATATATAGGCACAAATCGTCGCCATGACTCTGGTGTAACTGTGTAACAATATATATTATATCATTTTAAAATCCATATTACTTCACTTAGGATTTCAATTGCTAAAATACTTTCGATACAAAGTATTTAAAAACAAAAACAAAAATCACATCAAATGTATACGCATCAGAGCACACAGCAATTCACTGTCGGAAGGTAAAAAGAGTTAATCGAATTAACATCTTATATCTATTATAATTTACTTCAACATTCTCAACCGCTTATTATAAACGGTAATGAACTTCAATCTCTTTAATATATATATTTGTATATATTATTAGGGTGATCCAAATATGTTAGGTAAAATCAAGTGTTGTCGAATGCACTTATGACAAATATATATCTGAGCTTCGTCTATTGGCAATTATTAAATTTTAACATAAAATATGATTTTCGTTACTTTAAAGACGCAGATCGCAATTTTTCATATACAACTACATCGTTTCAGAAGGTACCTGTACTGCCGCTATATAAGTTAAAAAAGCGTATGGGACAATGCCATTACGAAGGAGAGATACGGTGTTTAACTTCGCAATGGCATTATCCCATACGTTTTTTTTTACTTATAGCGGCAGTGTAAATTAAACAGTTCATTATTATAGCATCGAATAAATCGTTTAAATGTATAACTTTATCTCACAAAGTTCATTAGAGTTGAGTTAAATGTAAATAGAGCAGAGGTCAGTCGGGTATCCGAAAAATCAAAAATTTCAGTTCAGGATATATCGTGGCCTAAATTATCAGTTTTTCGGATATCCAACTGACCCCTGAAATAGCCTTGCTAAATATGAATTTGGGAGGGATTCACTTTAAATTCAAAGAGAAAAAAACATTTTTTCTGAACCAACCCAATATCTATATACGTATCGAAGGTATCTATATAAAGTATATAACAATGTTAAAGCAATTTCATTGGATGGAAATATGTAATATAATATATTATTGTCACGCATGCAATTGTTTCAAAAAAAATGTATATATAATATATATGTATTCAGTAAAATAAGTGAGTTTGAAATTATTGGATCGTTAAATTAGTTAAGAAAAAATGCGTGCGCTTGAATTATTTCACAAAAAAACTAATAGAAAATGTTCCTATAAGACATAAATGTTGGCCGGTTTGTTGTTTATTACATCAATAGCTTTTATTTTGAATTGAACACATACTTATAACGATATACGTACAATTTTCATAAATTATTAAGCCTTTATCATTGAAATGTTATGTGAATGCGTTCTGCAAAAATATGTTATAGAATTCCCGAAAGAAACTTTTTCTATCTACGATAATATGTTATTAATTAAGAATTTAGTATGCAACCACGCGAAATAAGTGAATTAATTTGTCAGAATTTCCGGTAAAACAGAAAAAAAAAACAAAACAAAAATCTATTAAAACATCTTAGCTTTTAAGTTCTCTTACTATTAATTCCATGTACCCACCAGACTATGTATTTACAACCAAATAAGGAATAAAGCCGCAAAGCATGATTTCAAAATATCTTTACAAAGGTCATTGCCATGCAGCCAGGTTGTAATAGTTTTCAATTGAAGGTTCTGCATAAATTTAAAGGTGTAAAAGTGGAGATACACAATTTGAATCAATATCCGTGTTTTAGACCATCATAATTTACATATACGGTATCTCAACCTTTAACTATATTCATTTTCAGTTTTGATAATTTACATATATTATCTATTTGAACAATATTAAAATTATAATAAAATACAAAAACAAACTATACACATACTACTTTTTTTTTATATGTTGCATTCTTATAATTCTGCTTAATTATTAGAAGAAGAAAAAAAACCATATGAGGATTTTATTCAACCTTAATCCACTACAGATTATTCGACATTAATTTATAGCTGTCATGAACTATTTAGTTAATAGTCGTTAGCATTAGAAATTTTAAGTTTGCATTATGATATATTTTTTTCTCGATTAGCAATGGCTTATACAGATTTTAAGTAGAATGTTTCTAACATTATAATAATATATAAAAATATGGTAATGAAATTAATTATTCATGTTAATATTTTAGGTTGAATCTATGTTTGGCGAAAGAAAAAAGTTGATACTTCCAATAATTTTGGACATTGCGAATTTGGTGAAAAAAGCTTCACAAGAAAATGGATACAACAAGTATAATATTATAACCGAAAATGGATTAGTACGTCATCCACAAGCATTAAGGCGAAGTTTTCAAGAAAATGATGCAACAGATGAAAATGATGCCACAAACACAGATGATAATGTATCGATTGGTACAGAAAGTTTACCAATAACTATGGAAAATGCACCACCAGAATCAAATTTAAAAGATGATAGATTGCTGGTCGATGATAATGATGATGCTGTTACAACGAAAACCACAATAACGGAACCAATTATGCCATTAGAAAATAAAAGAGAAAGATCAATGAAATATCCGATAGTCACAAATACAAATGGCCATGATGTTAGAAGTTATCATGAAAGAAAGTTAAATATGACAAATTTTAGCGGAAATAAAGATACAAATGATCAACATGCTATGGAATCACAAGTTCATGTTCATGTTACTCTACCTCGATCCAATCATACGCTCTCATTAGAAGAATATGAAGATCTTGCATTAAGTGAAGTGAATGGAACTGAAACTAATGTTAATGTGAATGCAAATAATAGTTCTGATAAGGAAAATCTTCCAGAACCAGAAATGTTAATAGGAGGTCGATATCGATATCCATATCGAAAGTTTCCAGCCAATGTTCGACTTGACAAACCTAGAACATGTGAACGATTTGGTAATGTTTGTCTTCGTGTAGACGATTATCCAACGTAAGTATTTTAATTTGCTTGATATGGTATACAAAATATCGTTTTGCTTTATAGTTTATAGCCAAATACTAAGAAATTTTCAATTTTTTTTTTTCAGCCATCAAATAATTGGAAGTATTCGACGTCATAAGCATGCAATGGCTGCTCTTTTAGCTGAACATCCTCCCAGATCACATTTTGAATTCGAAAGTAATTCATATCTACAAGAAATTGAAGGAAACAATAAAAGAAGAGAAGATGACGAAGAAGAAGAACCAGCACCAGGTGGTATGTGTCCAAGTATTGTTAGGTATGCTCGTCCACAAAAAGCACGATCAGCGTCTGGTGAATGGAAATATATTGTGAATACAGGCCAGCACACACAAACACTTCGCTTGGAAAAATGCAGGTATGAACTGGAAGCGTATTTTTAACTAACAGTAATCTAAAAAAAAAAATTAAGTAATAATTCATTTTCATGCGTACATTTTTTATTCATGATCACGGTAATGAAATCATTTTAGTATAAATAACGTGAAATAGAAAGTATGCAAGATAATAATGAACGTAAAAACTTCATTTCTTATATTTTGTTCATAACACCATTAGCCATTACACACTGGTAAACAAAAATCAAAGCGACTATCAACAGTGTTGCATATATCTAAATAATTACATCGAGATACTCTATAAGTTAATCTAGTAAAAGGAATTTGTAAACCCCCTTTCGTCTTGTCTTTCTTTGACTTCTTATCGCAAGCTCTATCCTCACCACCAAGTCTAGGCATTCTTTGTGGATAATATAAAGATATATAAATAAATTACAGTTATAATACAGATTTATAGTTTCAATTTACATGTACGCGAAGGTATTAAATGTTATGAATATTGGCAGCAATGTATAATAACAAGAAATATTTATTTATTTTCATTCATAAGCCATTATTTATATAATAAACATTGTTTCGATTGCATAAATCTTGACGAATTAATTTAGCTTGAACATTTTATTATTTATTATTTATTATTTATTATTATTTTATTTTACAGTAATCCAGATGACACATGTACCTATTTAACCGATAATTTTCGTTCGAGATGTTTACAAATCTATAATTATCATCGACTCTTAAGTTGGGATAATGTACGTGGTTTACATGTGGATATATTTAAGGTAAAGATATTTTATAAATGTTTGGCCTGTATTAAATTTATATAATATCGGATAAAATAATTGAAGGTACCAACGTGTTGTTCCTGTCACATTGATGGCTATCGCGAAAAATTTCCACCAATAAACTCGTATAATGGTGGACCAGCGCAAGATATAAGCGAAGACTATCGATTTGCGGCATCAAATGCACAGTATACAACCATCAATGATGATGACGATGATAGCATAGCTGAAGATTCTATAGCATATCAATATTCAAATGGTTTTAAAAAGTCACCAAATGGTTCATTGTCACCAGTAATTTTAACGCAAAGCAGTACATCAAGTGCAAAAGACACAAAAAGTCGTGTGGAAAAACCAAAAAAAATAAAACAACCAATTTCAACGTTGGGCACATATTTAACACCACCAACAACCAATGAATTTGATGGGATTGGTTCATTTAAACGGGGACAAACAATTGGACAACGTAGTCGAAGACCAGTACGAAAAAATATAAGAGATCAAACATTAGTTGGGAGTGAATTTCTTCCAGATATAACATCATTTCCATCTATTGATTTAATTACAGAACGATCAACGAAGCGACGGGTCTCATCAACATTACCCGGAATTGGTAGTACAAAGAAGATTATACCACATTTACCCAGCATATCGACGGCATCTACATCGACAAAGGACTTAAGTAAACGTGTCAACTATAACTATCATCCGATTATCGACTTTTTCGGAGATACTATAAAATCGGAAAAAGAAATTGAAGATAGAATTGGACATAGTGGATCAGATTCAAGTAATTGGCGACCAATGCTTGGTGATGGACTGAAAAGATAATAATTTATAGTGTTTTAACTTTAAATAAGCAATATTTATTAAATAATATTTAGATATAAACAAAAATAAAGTAAAAATAGTTATTAAGTTAAAAGCCGTCCACGTCTATACACGCTAAACAATTCATAAAATGTTCGATATCATCCTAATATTAGTATTATCGCAATTAGCTAACATTTAAACTTAACAAAATAACATTGTGCTTACTCATGCAGTTACTAAGGTAACATTTTTATATATCGGTCCTTTACGCTTTGCCAGAGTTTTTACTTTGAATTGTAGCCATAATTTTATTTTGACATAGATTTCGTTTTTTTTTCTTCATATGGTCAAAGCTCCGATCTGTCACGCATCTCTGATGGTTTCGGAGCTATAAGCGTTTAAAACTTCCAAACGCAGTTCGTAAATTTTTTAACGTGACAGAATTTTTTAAACGCTTATAGCTCCGAAACCATCAGAATTACAAAAGAAACGAAATGTAGGCCTTTGGGATCTTCATATTGTGCGATCAGAAAATTATTAGGATTTTATGTTTTTTTTTTTGCAAGATATTGGTCAAAATATGCTTGTGAGTGTAACGTGACAGATCCGGAGGCTCGGCCATAAATGAATCATTCCACTTTCAGAATTCCATTAAATTTGGGTGTAATTTAATAATAATTTAATTATATTAAATGAATATTTTCAAAATGCTTGCACTGTTTCAAAATTATCGGTCCCTCCTTTTAGTTATCAGTCCGTCAAACTTTAAGTTTAAATTAAGTAATTAAACTGATTTAAAAGTTTAATTAATTAATCACTTTTCATATCATCAGTATTTTTTTTTTACTGTACTTTACTTAACAGTATTCTGACAATTCTCAATACTTAAAACGCATCGCAAAGATGATTTTGAGCAAAGAACGTAGATGAACTGTTTTTTTTTGTATATAACTTCGAAATAAATTGGAAGTTACTAAAATGGTCTTTAACAGAAAATTACTGATTAGTTACAGAAATAAATCTAAATGCGTACAAATACCAAATTCTCGCTTTTTATTTTATATAATAATTACTTAAACTCGAAATCATCTAGATGATTTGATTTTTGTAGATGATTTCTACTTTAACCTTTGACTTTATATGAATGGCAACATAGTTTTAATATTTGTGTGAATGTGGGATTTATTCCTGATGCTAATCAGCATTATTCTGTAATAAAAACATTTAAATATTTTTCAATTTATTTCGAAGTTTTATGAAAAGATCTGATCATCTGCGTCCATTTGGTGAAAATCATCTTTGCGAACACTGCCTAGGACCGGTTACTAAAGATTATAACCTTATCAAGTTATATCCAGAGGAATCTACAAACCAGTAATCACAAATATTATAAAATCGAAAAAAACAGCAAAACACATATATTAATATATTAATCCTTTTTATCAAATCTAAATAAAATTAATACTCAAAGCTGAACAGAAAAAAATGTTAACAAAAAAATATTAATCAATAATATCATAATATAATAACTATTATAAAACATGCAAAGCAATGAGATGTTTTTTTATCGATTTTTAAATACTGTTTTGATTCATTAGACGAAAAAATGTACCATGACATTTCCGTTCATTTTGCTGCTAAAAAAATAAAATGAAATAAAAAAAAAATAATCATGTATAATTAGTATTAGTTCGGTGTGCGTGCGATGGTGGTAAAATTGCAATTCAATTTTTATTAATTCAATTTTATTTATATAATAATTAATTTAGAGAACTTAAAAAAAAAAAAAATTTACATTGTTCGTATATTTACTGTTTATATTTGTACTTGTAATAATTTTTAAATACCTGATTTTTTTTGTTTGTTTTGTTTTGTTAGTTGTGAAGTAATAGCGCGCAAATATTAAGAATAATTAAAAAAAATAAAAATAAAAATAATAATTGATAGATGATATTAGAGAAGTGTGTTTCCATTTTTTGTAAGTGTGTGCTTTTTGGTGGCTTATATGTTTTATGAAATGCGTGAGTCTTGTATAAAAACCAAATCTTTTTTTTGTTTTCTTTACCCAAGGAAACTCTACTGACTATTTTAAATATACCCTTTAAGTGATATAACAAAATTGAAAATTTCAATAATAAAATTACTAAACACTATGACTTTTAATAACAAAATTTAAGATTATTTATTTATTTATCAACGTAACATAACTTCATTAATTTTCTTATTCGATTTAAATGAAATAATAAAAAAAAACGTACAATTTAAAAATGATTTAAGATTTTGTTTGTTTTCTTTTATTGCAAATTGTTACAGGGTATAAATTTGAATATGGGTAAGTGTTATGTTTACATACCGACAATATACACTTATTGCTTGTTTTGAGAAACAAATACAATACAATTTAAATTTGAGTCGTATCGTAATTAGAAGTTCCAGTAGTACTGAGTACGGCCAGTGTTGGGAATGATCTTAGATCATAGATCATAATCTTTCTAGATCTAGATCTTGTTAAAAATTCGTGATCTTTGTTCTAAAAAAAGATCAATTTTGAGATCATTTATAATTTTTCAGTTTTTCACGTATTATGTAATAATATTAAATAAAAAATGTGTAGTAATAATTATTATAGGGATACTCATTAAAACCTTGTGGTATTTTCGGTATTCAGTATATTCGGTAATTGTTCAGTACTCATTTGTATGGGAAAATGAATATACCGAGCATTAGATGCCTACCAAATACCAACTTATCTTGCCTTAGGGTATGTATAAAGTCGGTGTTATGGTATTTCGTATATGATTTTTTTTTACGTTTCTCATATAAAAGCATTAGTGGTTTGTTCGAATTGCATTGCTATAATTTTGGTTTATGAAAATTATTGAAAGATGCTAATACCAAATACACCGTATACCAATTATATACCAAAGTTCCCAAATACCGACATTTAAATGCGAGTACTCTTTATGATGTGTCACATTTGAATTCATGTTAAGTAAATTCTACATCATTTTGACTATGGATTTACACAAAATGGCATGGTTTATATAATTATATATATATTTTTTTTAAATCTTGAAACATCGTATGTAAAAAAGATGCTGTAAAAAGCTGAAAAGCAATACGTTATTGTGTGAATTCAGAAAAATTATTTAAAGTTTACGCTTTAGATAATTTCTGGGAAAATGATCTAAAAATGATCTAAATTTGATTTTTTTTTTGTGATCTATAGATCTTTTTTTTTTTCAGTGATCTAAGATTTTGATCTAGATCATTTTTTTTAGTGATCTTTCCAACACTGCCAGTACCGTTACTGAAGTAATAAAGAATGACAAATAAAAAGCCAACTTTAAATAAAGAAATTATATATAAGCAGGTACACCAAAAATCGTATATATATGATGCACAAAAACGTATGAGAGAGAGCAATTTCTGAAAAAGAGAAAAAAAAAACATTAGAACAATATTTTCCAATGATGCCAAAATGCTTAGAAAGTTGTGAAAAGTAATAATCTGCAATAAAATAAAATGTACTTACAAAAATTTTTTTTTTTTTTTTTAATTTTAGAAGAAAGTTTTTTTTACGAGTTGTTACAAATGACATTTTATTATATGGACATTTTTCGTTTGAAAGCAGTCTTCAGAGTCAATTCATCAAAAACTAAAATTTTCATTTTTGGATGATTTGACCTTGAAGATATTCCATTATTGGTATGTTTTCAAACCATATTTTGTCTTTGGTATTGGTATATTTTTATACCATATTTTATTTTTAAAACTATTATAGAGTTGTTAAATTACCTCTGAGATTAGTTTTTATTTCACATTTTTTCATAGGACGCCATCCACTTGTAAAAAATCGAATTACATTTCTAGTGTGATTTATAGAAAATTGGTCGAATTTTTCTAAGCTCAGAGGTATAAATAATGAATGTGGCCGCTAGATGTCAGACTAACTTAACAACTCTATACAGCTAAACCAAAAATAAATGTCTAAATTAAAAACAAGTGAGACCATTTAAATTGGCTCAGTATTCAGTTGCCTTTCTCTGGGTTACGGAAAAAAAATACTCTATCTCTATTTACATTTTCAAAAATTATTTTACCTCTGTTTTCAAAAAGCGACTCTCATTAATTGAATCCAAATAGTATCTAAATTATTTTTTTTAAGAAATTTTGTATTTTTTCATAGCAAGTATTACCAGATATTTTCAATTTTTACATACATTTTTGACATACGATAACTCAAATCTGGTAATCCCATAATATATTTTGTGTTAAGGTTAACTTCGGTTCTCTGAAAATTGGTTTTAACGGTCGTTTCCAATATTGGAATTAAAATTGAAAATATTTAGAAGTAAATAAAAGAAAAATGCCAGTACAATTAATGTTTTTAATTAACTTAAAGAATAATTTAAAAATGTGAAGAAAAAAAATGAATCATCCCCGCATTAAGTACACCTCTATTATTCTTATGGTCTTTACATTTGATTTGCGGCCATTAAAATCTCATAAAGTGGGCAACTAATATTTTAATTACATTTTGGTACATATTACAGGATACATACAACATATAATATATATTAGGGTTTTTCGAAAAAAAAAAAAATGTCTCCGGAAACTCAGATTCGGATACAAAACCAGAAATCCAGAATACTTAAGATTAAATGTTATTTTAATATTAAATCCTATAGTGGTACCACAACTTTGGCGAAAAATGGTCAATTTCCATATTTTATAAAATTGCAATTTAGTTTAGTATATTGCTATCTTTCTATTCGCTTTTCATAAAAGCTTTTTATAATATACAAATTGCATCTTATTAAATAAACTTTTAGAAAAATATAATACAAGGTTGATAAAGTTTCCGAATCTGAGTTTCCAGAGACACTTTTCGTTAAATTTTAAGGAATAGCTCATGAATTTGGCTTAAATTTTTGATTTATCTTAATTAAAGAAAAATAGCCAAGATTTTCACTACCCGTAAAGAAAACAAAAAAAAAATCATTTTTTTCGAAAGACCCTATTATACATAAATTCTTCTTTAAATATCGCATAGAGGAGAAGGGTTTAATATTAGGGTGGATCGATTTTTTTTCCATACCATCTACCATTGTTTTCTGAGTTTTAATTTGTCTTCTGCTTAACGTGCTAAAAGGATTATGAAAATAAATGCGATCTTCGATGTGCGGTAGCGACCCACAAAGTTGAACCTCGTGGTTTTTTTTTAAGCTCGATTAATTAAAATTAATATACTTCTAATCACCGTGTATGATTCAAGTATTAAAATGCATTTTAACATGGTGATAAGAAGTATATTAATTATAATTAATTTTACAGTTATTATATTTGTAATTAGTTTGAAGAAAACATATTGATTGAGCATATTTTCAGACCAATAAAATCAAAATAAATAATTCTAATTTTTTATTTCAGTTTTCATTAGTCTGAAAATATTATCAATGACTGTAAATATGTTTTCCTTAAATTAATCACAAATATATTAACTGTATGATTGAAAATTTTATGTATGTATTGAATAAATAAAAGAATAAATAATTATATTTTAACTAAAAATGGAATTTTAAATAAAAAAAATTAAAAAATAATATCCCTACTCATATTATATTTTGAATTATTATTATTATTAAATGTCAATTTTGCAACAACGCCATCTAATGTTTAAATATTAAGTATTTATCATATTTATTATCTTAAGTAATTCTTATTAGTAGCATTTATCTTGCTCACAGTTTTTTCGTTAAGGAATTAGCAATAAGATAAACCAAAATGAAAATTTTATCGTAAGATAACTTTATCTTACCATTTCTATCATTTATCTTACCAAATTAGGGAATTAGCCTGCTGCAGGCTAAACATTAGATGGCGTTGTTGCTAAAGAAATATGCAAAATTGACATTTCATAATAATAATAATTCAAAATAAATAGAAATAGAATATAGATAGAAGTTTTGTATGCTAGTGTGTGTAATGATACAATCAACGACAACGTTTTGCCCACATTTTTCAAATCAGCTCGCAT
>JAABKK020025691.1:0-16972 GCA_011634745.2 Catotricha subobsoleta | reverse complement strand
GCTTTGTCACAAATGACGTCGATGCGCGAGAGTGAACGAAAGCTAACCAAAGAGAAATCATATCTTGTATTCATTGTGTCATGCTACCACTGTGATCCTTGGGATATATGAAGTTGAAATTGATACAAATTAAAACTTGATTTCTTTCCATAATTTAAAAAATTTAAGCGAATCGAAATATTATATGTATTGCGTTTATGAAATAGTTACCTGCCCTCATTGAAGATCTCAGATCAATGAAATTTGCAGCATTTTAATTTTATGTTTTTTTTTTCTCTTTTCTTTCATGATTTCACTTAAATTATTCACTCATCAAAATGAATAGAATGCCATCGTCAATTGGAAAAATTTGAGTCATCTATTCGATGAACGTGTTAAATTATTATGCACCGCTTGGACTAATTCGCACAGATTGCTTAGCATTCGAGCGGAAGATGCTGGAAAATTGATGAATTGGGTCGTGTGTCATACATTGGAATCAATGCTTATGGTAATTATTATTCAAAAATTATTTTCTCACACATTTTTCTTCATTTTCTTTTTTCTGATATCAAAATAATAATAATAATAATGTTTACATTTTTTTTCTACTTTAGGCACAATGGCATGAAATTAAAAAAGATGATTTAGCTCATATTAAAAATAAAATAAATCTGTGCATTCCACAAATGGAGCATACTCATCATACCAAATACCGTTGTACGTACATTGTTAATAACATTGATGATCCATGGGGTCATCCAGTTTTACGCAGTATTATTAATGATAATGGTGATCAAAGCGACGATAATGATGCTGACAAACGTCAGATAGGTAAAAAGAAATTATTTATTAGTTATTTCAAAAAAAAAAAAAACAAAATCCAAAAATTATCTTTTATGGTAAAATTTTAATAAATTATTTTTGTTCTATATATTAAATTAGAAATTGCATATTTTGAATCCGAACGGGGTTGTATGATTGCAATGCGTGCTCTAAAATTAGTGGAATCAAAATGTGATCAAATGGCAATGAATTTAAGTAGAAAAGCAATTCATGCAATACGTGCATGTACCGGTGCACATCCATTACGTCAAACAGTTTCAGTACGACAACATCAATATCTATTAGAAACATATTTATCGTTATTGTATAAATTTAAAAAAATGACCACATTAACAAATGAATTACAATTGCTGGATTTAGAATCGTCCATCGAATATATAGTAAATAGTTACAGTACAATAACCGATGATGATTTAGAGAAAGTTGCAGCCAGCAAAAATAAAATGAAACCATCATCAGTACCAATAAACATAACAAATCCTAATAACACTAGTCAATATATACCAATAAATCAACCACCGGAAGTATCATTAACAGAAAATATTAATACAAACGATGTCAACCATACAATAAACAATACAAATTCTTCCAATCGTACTTCACAATTAACGCCAACACCATCCACATCATATGAACAATCAAATAGTAATAGTAATAATAATGTGGTGAATCGTTTACACAAATACCATATCCGAGTCAGCCAATATGCTCTCCAATTATTTGTTTCCCGAATAATGAATAATGAAGAAACTGATGCTTCCATTATACAAAAATTCCTTCGTATGTGGTTAAATGAACATAAAAACGAACAAAGCTTTCATGATTTATTTACAAAATTGGTAAACAATGCACGCACACGACTGCAACAATATATCGCCTGTGAGACACTATACAATGTTGTAAGTAAATATCTACATTATTTTCTTGTTTTTATTAAATTTTATTTCTGATATAGATATGTAATAATTTGATTATTACATAAATTTTAACAATGAAATATTACTTATAGTGTTAAATAAATTGTTTTTCTTCTTTTGTTTTTGGTTTTCGTATACGTAATTCATAAATCATCATTTTAACATCAGTGTCCAAATGAACGTGAACTCTTATTGCAAATATTTTGCTTAGCTTTAACCAAAGAAATTAATATTTTGGAAAATAAAAAATACGATGACTCAGTGGATGCAACCAAAATAATGGAATTAGAAAAGCAAATATCCCGTCGTTATATATTTTTGGGCGACGTTTTATCAGAATATCCTGAATTGACACGTGAATGTATATTAACAGCATTTTCTATGAATCCAACATCAGATAATTTTGATCGTGTAGTAAAATTAGCTGATGAATTATGGCCAACTATTAACATCAAAGAGAATCGTGATAACAGTATTATTCTTCCAGACGATGAACATACCATAAAGTGTAGTAATATTGCTGGTGAAAACAATACAAATATAAATACGACTGATACATCATCATTGACAACGACACCAACTGAACAAAAAATTGAGTACATCGATGCATTGCATGCAATAAGTGGAAGTAAAATATTGAATGCATCAAACTATGATGTATCGAAAGCACCATCTCGTCTGCTTGATTCATTGACAACACTATCAGAAGCAGTTCGTCACGATTTATCATGTTTGCTAAATGTGCCACGAATTAAAAATTTATCATGGCTATCAACATGGCCCGAATTAAGAACCGAATGCATGCAATTATTATCGAATGATAATAAGTTGAGTATCGTTGAAAAAAGTACAGCAGCGGCTAATGCAAAATTACAATTTGTCAAATTAAACTATGATGATTTTAAAGATTTCACACCGCATGTATATCCGGGAATCGAAAAAGGTTATGAAGTTTATGCCAAAGACAGCAGCAGCAGTGAATCGAAATACTCAGATAATATAAGTATACAAACAGACTCTGCATCTGAATCAAAAATATATAAAGCAAGAGAGGCGAGGAGAATACAGGCGAAGAAGAGACGACAACTTATTAGAAATCAGAAAATTTCTGGTGCGGATGCTGCCATTGACGGTTATGGTACACCTAAGAAAAAGGTAAATGAACGGAAAATTAAAACTGGTGCAGAGAAAAGTAAGACCAAAAAGAAGCTGAAACAGGAAAGTGATAAGCTTAAATGTGAAAATGAGCCAAATACAGAAATGACAGGCATTCCAATTGCAGCAATCAAAACTGAAATGATAAACTCAGCAAATGAAACAGAGATTGAAAACGTGGAGAACAGGGTTTCATTTATAAATGAAGTTAGTACGGAAAATTCAGCTTGTACTTTAATAAAAGAACCAACGGTCTCCGAGATAACTGAATTAATAGAAAATGTTAATTGTGCTAAAAGTAAGGACATCAATAATTGTAGTTATAATGATGCCATTGCTAAAAATATATCAACTGAAATAATTTTGGACAAACCAGAAAATAAAACCGATGAACAAGAAAATATACTACCAGAATCGATTGAAATATTCAACATTACGGATAATAATACTTTAACAATGACAGAGAGAGCATCAAATGCTGCTACAACACAGCAATCATCAATTATAATAGACGAACCTACAGCATTAACAGTAGAAACAAATACCAACAATAATAAAGGTAAAAAATTGAAAACTGGTTCCATTAAAACGAAAAAAGCCGTGGTGAGAATGAAACGAACAGACAAAGCGTGCCCGGCATCGTCTACTTCTATTAAAAAGAGCATAACTGTAAGGAAAAATAATACAACCAAAAAGAAAAGAAAATCGGATATCGATAAAAATGTTGTTCCCTCGAAATTAATAGCAGAAAAAGATCTTCCAGATATTACGAATGACAATTATAAAATTGTTGAAACGGTCAAAACCAATACTAACGCAGGTACAGTCAATCAAATATTTGAAGATCCAGTGTTATTGATAGCAAGAATTCAACCGGAAACGCCAGTATTATCAACAGTACCACAACAAGCAAATGCACAACATATTTCAAACATGTACCAAATTCCAACGAAAAATGTTAATATTAGTCCACATTCCTTAAGTAATATTACATCTAATAATAGCAATACAGAGATAGAGCCTGGCGTTACCATAACATCTTTGCTACCCATTAATACTGATAACGTTGTAAGTCCTTCGGATGCAACTAAAACAAAATCTAAAAATCCATTGTTAACATTTCGAAAACCGAAATTCCGAAAATGTGATAGCCGAATTGAACAAAACTTGTTAAACGGAAACGATAGACAAATTCATGCTGCATTGAATGATGCTGTGGCAAAAATTCTCGTTGAGCATAATAGTAAATCATCAATTGTAGGAGCGCAACCAATAATACTACAACAAATTCATCATGATCGACCATTACCTGAAACATTTTCTTCAATAATTCCATCTACTAGTTTAGTTTCAACGTCTACAGCGGGCACTACAGTACCAATCATTTCACTAAATGAAACCTCAAAAACACAAATACAGGCACAAATCTATAATAACGAATATGAATCAACATTGCCAATATCAATTTCATCAGAACCACAGCAAACGCCATTATCAGCCGAATCAAATCAAATGTGTACAGCTAATTCATTGGAATTAGAAGTCGTGAAAACTGAACAAACTTTTGATAGTATTCAATCATCAATTTTAAATGTGTCCCCATTACTTAAACAAAATGAAACGAATTCCAACCAGCATGCATCAACAATACAAACAAATTCGTCTATCACAGATTCAATCAATTCACAATCACAAATATTAAATAAGCCAACTCAAATAGTATTACCATTAATACCATCGCCACAAGAAATACCCATATCGACTTCAACCACTTCATCGAACAGTATTACACCTGAACGAGTAATGAGTAGTGCTATTGGAATTGAGATTTTAACGAAACATTGTACAGTTGCACTAAAACGACTTAGTGATATTAAAAATATTAAGAATATGAGTAATTGCAGTGAAACCGATAATAATATTACCAAAAGAATTAAATTAGAACGTGACAAAAGTGATTTAATAAAGACAAATCTAATAGCCAAAAAAATGCAACCAGTTGTTTTACTTAACCGATTAAGTAAAGATATTATCGATCGATATGTTATGAAATGTGAACATCAAATTCGTAATGATGACAACGAACCAAATATAAACGTTCATAAAGATAAATCATTAATTAAATTAAATAATCTTGATCATGATTATTTTCAATTGAAAAAAAGAAATGTTTCAAACTATAGCACATCTATTGGTACGACTGTTAGACAGAGGATTTCATCGTCTGCACGAAGTAAACGTTCAATTGAAAATAACTTAACTGAATTGAATAAGAATACATTCAAAAGGCAAAAGAAATATTCAGACAATTTTATTAAAAATGAGAAAAACTTAAACATTCCAATTGGTAATGATGCTGGTGATAAAGATGATGATAATAAAAGTGTGGATTCACTGGACTCGGAATTAACATTGAAACAATTAATTCAAATAAATAAGGAACGTCGTATAAATATATCGGCAACATTAACTGAACCGCACCTAGCGCCATCACAAGGACGATTAACGTCAATATCACATGACAATGAAGATGATGAAGAATCGTCAATATCATATGACAATGACAATGGTGATGATGATAATAGCTCAAGCTCAAGTGGTAATAGTACGAATGTACTGAAATCAGAATCTCCTCCACCGCATGAATATTCAGAAGGAATGGATCAATTAAATCAAACTCAATGTAATGGCAATAATTCAACAGATGACGATGAAGAAGAGGAAGACGATCGTCGGTCAAATAATCAATTTGATAATTATAGCTCAATAAATAATCAAAATGGACATAATAATGATGATGATGATGATTACAATAACGGTGGCGAAGAATCAAAAAATACATATTTTACAGAACAAATTGATTTCGATAGGGCGGACAATCAGCAACAACATCAACAACAACATCAGAATAATAAACAGCAGGATCACAAGCAACAACAACGAAAATATAATCATTGTCAATTTGACAAGTATCAGGTAAACATAATAAATCAAATTTTATACAAAATATTATATTTAAAAAATTATAAATCATAAAAAACGTGGGTTTTGTTTTTATTTATTCTAATACAGAATGCTGCTATGGATATAAATGATTGCAAAAGGATAAATGACAAGGATGATGATGACTTTAGTTGCGGTCCTGTTTATAATTCATCGTACACTATTTGGGGGAATGACAATGAAATAACATCATCTCCAGTTACCATGCAACAAGGCATTTATCAACAGGTAAATGATTGATAATTATTGTATAAATTTATTTAGATCCGCATATTACAATGTTATGCTTGCTCGGTTTGAAGTTCTTGTGATAACTTTTGATAGAATGCTTCAATTTTAATTATATTTCGCATGTGGCCCAAACTTGACGGCTTTACTTTACGTACGGCCTCATTAAAACAATTATCATATCACACCCCATTTATATGATGATGAAATGAGAGCATATATTACAGTGAAACGGTACGATAAAAATAATGTCACATTTGAGTCATATCGATCAAAAGTTATTGCCAGAGGTTCACTCCGACCAAGAATAAAACCCGCTGTTGACACAAGTAGATTTGAAATGAACATATTTTCTACAAAACTTTTTTTTTTCTTTTCAGTTGTTGTGTCAGTTAAGATACCAATCAAGATTTTTACAACCGAATTATCTAAAACCAATTTTACCAATAAATTCTTTCATCGTACGTGGAAAAGAGTTGCAAGATCCATGTCAATTAGATATTATTAAACATGCGAGATCAGATAGATCTTCCATGTCCAATATATCCGGTTCATTAATAACTATCGATACGGAAATTAAATATGCCAATAGTGTATTTAAAGGTAAGCTTATTAATTTGATACGAACTTTATTTCAAATAGCAGCAACAAACCAATCAATAAATTTAATAAAATTATGTTCAGGAATGTTTAAAATGAATGTAATAGAAAATATCAATTTATTATTTATTGTTGATGTAATAATAATGATGATAATTATAAAATTTCTGGAATTCTGTTGCTTAATTAAATCTATATTATTATCAATAATAAAAGTGTTCGTGTCAATGTCATTATCGTATATTTCGTTTCTTTTCTGTATATCATCACCATTGTTACAACATCAAAATATAATCGTAGGCTATAAGTATAATTGCAATATAAATATTACATTTCAATATAATGCTAATATAACGAGTAGTATTTTTTCAATTAAAAAGCAAAACTATTTTGAACATTATTTTAATTTTTTCATTCAAATTAGTTCATTTATGAAAGCAATTTATTTGACATTTATTAATTGCTGGATCAAAAGTAATTCTTCTAAACGATACAATCAAAATTTAAGATCACTGTCATCATTTTTAAGTTTAAACAAAAGTAAAATTAATAATAGTAATGATTTAAAATCGGCGTTGTCGCTTTCCTCCGATAATTATTCTTCCACAAAATATAATAATGATGATAGTATATTATTATTAAAGAATGTACCAGGCATTAATTCATTTGAATATTTTGTCGTTCCCCAAAATAATCGTGAGTCAATTATTGTTAAAATGGTTCAAATGATTGTTAACAATAAAATTGCAACATCAACGGTGGCAACGTCTACTGATACTCACGAACGTTTATTACCAATATCGACACCCATTCCTCAATTATCAGCATCAGCAGCATCCACAACGCTTAGCAGTGAATGTACAATTTCATCAAAAAATGATAACAAAAATTATGGTGGTGCTGAAGAAAGTCGTCGGATTGATGATAAAACTGATGATATATCATTTACCACACTTAAGATTAACCCGACGAAAAGTTCAAATTTAATCACATTGTCAGCTAGCAGTATTTTAAGTACGGCTAATGCAGCTGGTGGTCGTACTACTACTTCGAACGTAAGTACCAGAGAACTTCAACGGAATATAACGACTTACTCGCGAGCAAACAGTTCGCGTCTTATTTCAACAGGATTAGCAACAATAACAACTTCCACAACCCCTTTTACGCAACCATTTTCAAATGCTGGTGTTGTTACGGCTATTGAATCCCCTTTGTCTACATCGTCTTTTTTCTCAACTAATTCGGTCTCAGCCAATAAAAAAGATACGAAAGTTTATAATCGTGTTATTAACAGCACCACCAGCAATACTATATATGCTAATTCAAATACCAATAATAAGAAAATGACTGTTGTTATTATTGATGGAAGTATTGGATGTCAACAACAGAAACAGCAACAGCAACAACAACAACAGCAGCAACAACAGCAACAGCAACAAAAACAAAAAAACCAAAAACAACAGCAACAGCAACAGAAACAACTACAGCAACAACCATTGCAAAATTCTCAAGGCTTACCATCATCATCATTAATTTTCAGTGGTAAATCGAATATTATTATTAATAATAATAATAATAATAATAATAATAATAATAATAATAGACAAATTAATAGTAAAGTTAAAAATGAGACTTTAACATCATCATCAAGTATTTTAACATTACCATCGAAAAGAACAACAGCTAGAACAAAGTCAACAAGTGTTATTATAATGGATAAATCATCTATAAAAAAACAATTACCAGAACAAAAAGAAAAATTATCTCAATCAATAAAAACAAATACTACCATATCATCATCAACAATACAGCCAAATCAATTACTACAAATTTTAAACTCCCCACCAAGAAAAATAGTGTCACATTCAGGTACAGGATTCACAGTTACTTCAACAGATGGCAATATTGTGAATTCCTCATCACTTGCACAACATTCAAACTTTTTACCTTCAAACTTTACTAGTGTTAATAATAGAACAGTACAAGGTGACAGTACGAAGTTTACAACATTAATGCCATCTCAAAATTATGTTCATCCCACTATAAACGGTAATAATCTTTATATTTGTAAAACAGACGGCAAAACAATTCGACTGACACCATTAATTGCGAGTAATTGTTTGACTAGACCAACATCCTCCACTATAACAAATGCATCAACATCTAGTTTAATAACCAAAATATCGCAATCAACATCAGTGATAACTACAGGAACGCAATCAGCATCAACCACCATAATACCATTAAATAATGGAACGAAAAAAACAGAATCAACATTTTTACCTATTTATCCTACTCATGGATTGATACTAAATAATAATAGCATGAAAAAATCTGGAAATATTGAATTGGCTCAAGCATCATCGTCACCACCACCCTTAACACCTACTGCCAATTATAATACAATTGTTAATGGCGTTATTGTAAGTGACACATTATCATCTGCAACAGCAATTCTTACCGATAATAGTAGTCGAATAAATACGCGTTCTATTTATGAAGAAACGTTTGCAAAATTTCTACAAACATCAGTAAAAGAAATGCAAGAAAACCAACAAGAAAATGCTAATAAGAATATTAATCAACCCAAATCAATAACAACTATAGCACCATTATCAACATTGGTAAATGGTATGGATGTTGAAAATGGAAAGGACATTGAGAAAAATGAGGCTCAAAGTAATATTAGCAACGCAAATACATTATTATTAAATCACCCCATAATTATTACATCTACACCATCATCATCTTCGACTGCATCTATTAATGATGGAAAAAATGTGACATGGTCATCATTAAAATTTTCGCAAGGGCAACTAAAGCAAATTAATTCTACTAATACAAATACAATCAACAGTATTTATACACGCCAAGTGCCTGGTTTAACAACAGCTGTAGTTGCAACTGTTTCCCAATCACCTGCGACAATTAAAAGTTTTTTAATTAAAAATAATAATATGATATCCACGATGTCGCCAATAGTAAATAATAATATATCCAGAAATCATCAGTCTCGTTTAATTACATCATCGTCAATAGGAAATATGAACAATAATTTAAAAAATTGTCATCAAACATATCAACAACAAATTTTAGTTTCAACAGGAACAACAGCAACGTCAACAGTAACAACTTCCACAACAGCAACATCGGCAAATCAATTGCGCATTACTTTACCCTTAATTACATCATCTCCGCGTTCAGTCACAGTTTCATCTTCAGCAACGTCATCCCTGTTACAGCAGCAAACATCACAAAATTGCTTGCAATTGATCACAACACCAAGCATTATTGAAGGGGACGGGCAAAATATTCGTTTAGAAAATTTATTAATTTCATCAGCATCAGTTCAACGACATCAACAGCAACAGCAACAGCAACAGCGACAGCAACAAGAGCAACAAGAGCAACAACAAACACAAGAACTCCAAATACAACTACAACTACTACAGCAACAACAGCAGCGCAATGCAAACGTTGATAATTCAACATTAGAACAATTACGAGAATTTGACATGGTTCTAGAACAAGTGAAAGAACGTAGTACCACAATATTAACTTCACCCAAATCGAATAATGTTGGCAGCGAGGTCCCTACAACATCGGAACTAAATCATCAATTATCTCTAATAAGTGATAGACAACCAACAATTTTACAAAAATTTAATCTTGCATTTTTTCAACAAAGTCCAGAGCAATCACAATATTCAAATTTACAGCAACAACATAAAATGTTACGGCAAGTAGCTGTAACATCTGATACATCCATTGCTACTTCATCGCCTATAGTGGTTCTCACCAATTACGTACAGCCAGTATCAACACCAGTAACCACATCTATATCAAATACTGTTCTCAACAGTGATATAATACAACAACAATCTAGCAGTGCTACATCCCTAATCGTAGCACCGCAGAAAATGTCTACTGCAACTTCTACTACTGTTAATAGAGTGTCTACTATTGTGAAAGCGCCCATTTCTCAAAACATAAAATCGACCAAACAAAAAATACCATCAAAAGTTGGTGTTTCTAGTGGTAATAGTACTGGCAATATAACAGTAACTTTGAGCACATCAGCACAATCTGTACAAGTCTCTGTTCAAAAGCAACCACAAAACCCAACATCTGCAAAGCCTCCACATAAACCGCAGGAAGATGAACAAACAGTGCAACGAATTTATGACATATTAGCAGAATATGCTGAACAATTGCGTAATTCACCAGATTTAAATAATAAACCAGCCCCACGTCGACGCTCAAATCCACCAACGAATCCACCATCAACAGCAGTTGCTACTACATCGACTACAACAATTACAACTAGTAGCTCTGGTTCAACTGCAGTTTGCTCATCTTCTTGCGTTCCAGCTTCATCATCATCACCACTTTCATTAATATCATCATCATCTAATTCAACTTTATCATCATTGACGAGAAAGCGGCGTAAATCAATAACAAGCTCAGGCTATAAATTAAGTGATTTATATAATACGGATACAATGGAAAGTGAAGACAGTAGTTATACCAGTGATGTAAATAATGGGTCACAATCGTCTGATAAAAAGAAAAGACATTGCAATAAAAATACACAATCAATTGATACGCCAATTAATCCAGTTATAACGATATCCTCATTGTTGACACCAATACGACCCACTGCATCGCGTCAATTAATATTTACGACAGCCGGAACATCGACAACGCCCAATACTGTTATCCCACATTTTATAAAACAATCAGAAGAGGAGAAACATATTATTTCCTCAAATAATATATCAACACCAATAAGCATTGATGCTACGTCAACACCAATTAATGCAAACACACGAAATGTTATGATATCAGAAGCAGTCATAACTGAAACACTAACACAAATCAGTAAAATAAAGTCTGGTGGTTTTAGTGTCACAAACACTAATAATAACAGTTTAAGTGGTACTGAAAAAACTGTTAATGCTACTTCTGCTGTTTTGATGCCTGGCAATTACTTATTGCCCATGAGCATATTAAAATGCGGCCAACAAATGGGTGTTGCTACTGATGCAAATAGGTCATGTTCAAAGGGATTAGCAACTGCACTGTCTGCTTCAGCACCAGCAAAGATTATTAATGAAACCGATGAAAATCTAATTAAGAATATTGTAAATAAATCAACAACTGAAGAGGATTCAAAACTCAATTCAATTAAATTTCAAAGCGTTCATATACAACCACACCAAAGAAAAACAACATATACAGAAAATAGTCAATTATCATTGGTTAATGGCAATGTGAATTCAACACCAAGTGGAACCACTTTATTATTGCGAACGATTCCTCAACAAAATATTAGAAGTAATGAAGACCAGAAATTGTTTGGTAGAAGAACGTTATCAGCATTTGCTAGGGTACCTCAACAGGAATACTCAAACAAACTTCCACAGTTATCAACACAAATTATTCAATCTAATCGTGGTATTATTGTTTTAGATAATAAATCTGCGACGCTGTTAACAACAACTTATACATCGCCAACCACAACATCACCACAAATCAGTGTTAGTAATTCATTTACTGAAAAGGAAACGGTCTCACATTGTCCATCAGAGACGACCAGCAATATAATTAACACAACAAAATGTGCAACACAAACTAGCAGTCAAAGTCGAAATAATATGGCTTATAAAAATTCTTCAAAAAAACGAAAGTTCGATGACAATAAATTTCATTTACAAGAAAAACCACACCAATTACAAAGTAATGATTTTAAAAATGACGCTGATAAACGATTTATCCAAATATTAAATTCGCAATCAGTTGGACAATTAACGTCAGTAGTGCCTACGACGGTTTTGCCAACAAAAAGGCCACAGCAAATCATAATAAAGAATAATACTAAAGACGAGGAATATAATAAATACAATGAAGTGACCGGTAATGATAATGCTAATCAATGGAATTTATCAACTGCATCAGATCAAGATAAAGTACAGGATAATTATTTGAATGATAAATATCACACGTCATTTCTATCATATGTGCCAGATAGTGGAAATAAAATTTTAGTAAATGTAGAACGATCTAATGATTGCGATGATGAACAACAGAAAATCACTGTTGATAATCAGAGTAATAATAATTGCAACGATATCACAATGCAAAATGATTGTCTTTTAAATAATGTTAATAACAGTGGTGATGTTGGTAGTGGCTGTCGTGTTAATATAAATGATTTAAAAGCCATTTCTGGTCATATTAAAGTTAATCGAAATAGTGGAAGTGACAGCAATTGTAGTATGAACGCAATAAATATTTCACCATCTATAACTGGAAATAATCGTTTAATAATACAACAGCAATTAACCGTTGAACGTAAACAAGCAGCAATTGAACGTGAACTGCGCTTACAAAAATCATTATCCGAAGAATGTGAAGATTTGGGCGTGGACGAGCCCAGTGCCAGTGACTTATTTCCAGAGGCTGAATTATCATTTGATACAAACTCTCCGGTTACATTTGATGTCTTTTCTAATCTAGATTGTGCTGAAAGTAGTAATGGTATATTTTCTATGGTGCCAACTGTTAAAACACCAAATCAACTAACAAAAAAATATTTTCACTTTTGTATGAATAGTGCTGGGAAAAGTAATAATCAATTAAAAAATATTCATAAAGCTCAATCTAATGTTGATAATAATAATATTGCTGATGAAGTTGTTGACGGTGGCGAAGCTGACGAGGACGAAGAAAAGAATGAATCAAAGAAATCGATGTCATCCGAACTAATCAATAACATCAATAATTCACCAACAACTGTAACTACACCACCAATAAGTAAGCATGGCCTATTAAAATCTTTATTGCTATCAACATCGACTACTCCGCCAATATCGCCGTTGGTAATTCGCAATGTTATTGAAAATAATATTAGGTTGAATAGTGCTCATAATAGTGATGTTGATGCTGAAAGTGTATGTGGAGAGGATACGACGGTTAGTAGTAATTTCAACGAGATTTCACCATATATAGATGATAATTTAATATTATCAACAAGAGAGGAAGAAAGATGTCGCAGTGGTGAATCACATTTTATATTTAATGATGACAACAATGAACAAAATAAAAGTAAATTTATCGACAAAAAATATCGTGATGTCGATGCTGACAATGTTTTCGATAAATTAAAAAATTCTACTCTATCTCCATCCTCATTATCAACATCGCCTGAAATAATACCAATTAAAGAAAATGGTAACGCTACAGACGCCACCGGGAAAAATGATAATAAAGATTTAAATAACAAATATTTAACATCTGTTATATTTAAAAAAGATCGCGAAACTGTTCAATATAAAAATGAATTATTAGCTCGTCCAAAGGGAACATCTTCCAATAAAACAACATCTAAAATAAAACCAACTGTGTCAAACAAAATAACGCCAATAGTAACACAACATGCATTAACTGCGTCTACAGTAACAAGTGCATCATTTGCATCTGCATTAACTAAAAATGCCAATTTGAAAACATATAGTAAATTAAAAAAGAAATCATCCCCAAAAATGTCTGATTCACGAGAACAAACGAGTACTAGTTCCGCCACGTCCAGTGTAAGTAATGTCACATCTAGGGCTAATAGTCAATCACCAATCTTATTGCATAATTTAGCGAATAAAAAATACTCAAATAAAAAAATGAAAGTATCAACGAGAATCTCATCGAATATTGTACCATCTACATATAACATTCATAAAACAAATATAAACTCATCATCAACAATACTAGTTGTTAAAAAGCCCCAACCCCAAAAAGTTCACATAAATAATATAATTGCTCGTCGCATTACAACTTCTCCAACGTCATCGTTATCATCATCATCATCATCATCATCATCTTTGTCATCAAACTTTAACATTAATGATGACACAATTATTGACCCTTATGATTATAATGATGATGGAGACAATCATGAACGTATTTTAAATCAAACATTAATGAGAGGAAACGTTCAAAAGCCAAAATTATCATCTGTTTTAAAATTAGCAAATAGAAAATCTACGTCAAATTTACTTTCGTCTTCTACCAGTTCCACTGCTATATCCCAAAAATCAATTTCAAACAATAAAAATTGGAAAAAATTAAATGAAAATAATGTCAGAATGAATTTTATGAATAGTGGTTGTCATGATAATAAGGATGGAACTACTGTATCATCATTAAAAGAAAAAAGTGAAAATAACAGTTCTATTAATTCATCTGTAATATTACCATCTCCATCTTTAATAAAAGTAAAATGTAACAATTCTACCAATGATATAAATCATATAAATAAAAAACGTCGATCTTCAATACGTGAACAAATTAAAAAAAATTGCCTTTGCTGCAAGGATTTTCCTAATGAACAATTTTTATCCAATAAAACGGCTAATATTACAAGTTTCGACGGAGAAGAAAAAGAAGAAAAAGAATATGAAGATGATGATGATGACTATGATGAAAAAACATATTCACCACCAACAGTAATTAGGAAAAATAAAAAAAAATGCCGTTCACCATCGTCACCATCTAAAAACACAACAAATCCAGCTACAAAGAATAAAAAACTAAACGATAGTAAAAGTACAACATTAATCAATAATATCGATAATAGTAGCTTTACCGGTTTTATGAAAAACAATTCAACCATAACGACTGTGGCTCAACAGCAAATCAATATCACACGCACGTCAACAAAGAACAATAGCAATAAAAGGAGATAACTCTTATTGCGCAAATTGTTGCGCATTTGATGATAGTTTTTTTTTTCACCGTTTTCTTCCTGAATGATGCGCGTATTATCTGATCTTTACAATGACGAATTTGTTTTTTTTTCCGAAGGTGTACGGCGGGGTATCTCTATCTCCGATTTCTAAGGTCACACTGACCTTAAAAGCAATTTTATTAAATATAGTTACAATTTTATTGTGGCACTATCCAAAATTATGTGTTTTGCTATCGTTGTTATTTAATATATAGTTTTTATTCAATTTTATGCAAATTTTTTTAAGTATTTTTTTTTACGCTTATTAAGTGCAATCTTTTATTCATTATACTTTTATTATGTTTTATTTCGGGTAAATGGGTCATTACGAGATATGAAAACCCTCTGCGACTACGTGTCCCGTCGTGGACCTTAGAGTTTTCATGTCCTGTAGTTGGAGCTTATGCTTTAAGTTTCACTGCGGCTACACGTACTGTACCATAAAGTTTCCTTGACGCACTTTACCCTACACATATTCTTATTTTTTTTTTATATTTTTTATTTATTTTATTTTTTTTTTGCAATATTTATTAGTGATGGAACGGACCGGACCGTATTTTTTAGAGTCCGGCCGGACCGAACACCCAACCGGACCACGCAGCTCAAAGTCCGGCCGAACAGAACGCCGAATCGAACGTCGAACCGAACGCCGAACCGAACTATCGCGTTTAAAGTCCGGCCGAACCGAACCTTTAAAAAATCTAAAAAACACAAATTTCTCTGAAATTCAATTGTAGCGCAGCAATAGTTCAGCTTTCAACAAATATTGCAAGCAAAGATATTGTAAACAATTCCAAATCAAAAACACGTCTTCAAATCCTCGAGATGCATCATTTCCATTGAAATTTTTTATTTTGCTTTATATCTTCAACATTACTTAAATAGTTCGGTTTGAAATGTCCGGACTCCACCGAACCAGACCGGACCGAACCGAACTGAACCGAACAGTTCGGTGTGCAGGATGTCTGTCCCATCACTAATATTTATTACATATCATTTATTTTTATTCTTATTTTTATTTTTATTTTTTATTTTATTTTATTTTATTTTATTTTTTTTAATTTTGAATAGAGCATCGACATCAAGTTTATCAACAACTTCAAGCGAAATATTTCAAAAAACAAACGATACACTTTTTAATGGAATTAATATCAATCGAAACAGGCAAAAAGTTTATTTTCGAAATGGTAATGATGATCATTTTGATGGCAATATTATGTGAAAATGGATGTTTTGGAAGTAGTATGTGTTGTCATACAGATAGTGAAAATATATTTATTAATTTAAGTGACCGTCAAAAACGACCATTTAATTCGAAGTCTCAACAGAAATTCTCAAAAATTATGTTAAAATATTGTTAAAAGGTATTGAATAATGATGCGACTATAGGGCCTTTCTATTTGACTGAATATGTGAAGATCTTCACTTATTCAATTCGAATGTCTGTTCTATTTACTTATTC
>JAABKK020025669.1:0-13715 GCA_011634745.2 Catotricha subobsoleta | reverse complement strand
CAAAAATTCTATATTTTTTCACTTTTCCAGAATACGATTTGCATACAGCGCGGTTTTTTCCGCGGTATTTGAAGAGTGAAGACCATTTTTTTTGCTCTCAACTTTATTTTGAGGCAGTTTTGCAAATTGTTGCAAATCGTCGATGATGGTTTAAGACTGAAGACCGTTTTTTTTGCTCTCTCGATAAAAAAAAATTTTTGATGACCTTTTTTTTTATTTTTTGCACCCAATGGTTTGATGAAAACTCAGCGCCTCTGACATAAACTAAATATTTATTATAATTTAAAGTTCCATCTGCTCATTTCTAGTCTTAGCTTTTAAAGCAATTGAACGACTAAATATCACCAAAAGCAATATCAAATTAGAATTAGACTATAAATAACAGTATATATATATATACCTACTTAATGATCATACAATATACATTTACAACATACATCTAAGTGCTTTTGGTAATAATTTAAGAGAGGCTCATAAAATAAGTAGATATATCAACAATTACCTGAAGACTATGTAGCAATGCATCAAAGAGTATGATAATGGAATTTCCTAAAATAGCATGACGAGCTATTTGTGGACATGGGGAACATGAATTTCGATAAACTTGAACAGCAAGTATTAATGCTCTAAAACAAAGAAAAAAAAAATCATGTTTTTTTTTTTAAATAATATATTTGTATTTTGTAGTTATTACTTTCTTGAGATTTCACTGTTGGCCTCCGTCGCATTTTTAATTATATTTGCAAGCACACCAAGTCCATCCAAGAGCCACAAGCATTGAAAATCGAACACTTGTGGTTTGGCGATAAGTCTTAGTAATTGCCCTAAGGGACGCTCCAGGCCTTGTGGTCCACCGCCTTTTTTCGTAACGCCCAATAATTTTGGAACTTCACTATCTCGACGCATATAAGCCGGTACTTGCTCTAAAGTGGACATATACTCTTCTGTTTGTTGAACAATTTTTTGTCTTAATTTCTTCAGTTTTTTTCGTGATGCTTTTGAATGCTCAATGGATATATCTGAGACAACTGATGATAAATCGCCATCACCACGGTCTGCACTTTCTGTTCGAATACCATTTTCATCTACATTTCGACTTGGAATGCTCAATTCTAAGGCACGTTGACGTATGTGTTCAATGTTTTCTTCATGTCTTCGAGCCGACTCTTGTTGTTTTTGAATAATTTTTCGTTGCAACTCTTCAGTTGTTTGTTGTTGTTGAACCTGTAAGGCTAGCAGTCTTTCTTCTCTGTCTCTAGCCTTTATTAAAAAATTATATAGAATGGTTATTTATTATAATTATAATCTAATAGATTATGCAAGATATTTTATTTACTTTTTCTTTTGCAATTTTTTGTCGCATTTTTTCCTTCTCTTCTTGCATTTGTTCAACTCTTTGCTCACGTTCACGCCTAAAGAACAAAATTTTTAATGGAATCATTTAATGAAAAATATTCAAAATAAAAATTTAACGTCGGTACCTAGTCTCATCCATTTTTTCTAATCGCTTTTGTCGCTCTTTCGCCAATTCTAATCGCCGTCGTTCTACGGCTGCTTCTTTCGCAGCTTTTTCTTCCATTTTCTTTTGTCGTTCCTGCTCTAAATCTTGAAGTCTACCTTCTTGTTCTTTTCTCAATTCCATTAAATCTAAACGTTTATTTTGTGCTTCTAAGCTTTTTATAAATGCAATCTCCTTTAATTTCTCTTCTTCATCATGAGCCTTCCGTACTTTATCCTTAATATATTGATTTCGATTTTCAGCATACCGTTGCAATTTTTCCTCCATTCGAAGCCGTTTTTCTTCAATTAGTTGTTGTTTCGCTGCTTTTACATCTTCCACTCTGGTCAGCAGTGATTGAATCTTAACAGATTTCTCTTTATTTAAAGTATCTCGCATATCTTGAGCCCTTGCTTGTTTTGCTTGATATTTTTTCAAAGTCTCATGTAGTGATCGTCTACGTGATGGACTAGAAAGCTTTTGATGTAGCTCTTGAGCTCGGCCTGGATGACGACTTACAATAGCTTCTAATGTTGCCAATGTTTCAATTCGTTCTCCCGATGACATATCCGATAATAAGGAATGATAACGGGTCTCTAAACTTATGTTATCATCATTTTCTACATCATTTTCCAATGTGAAAGGACAATCATTTTCTTCTATATCCAATATTACCTCACAATCAGGTTCATCTGTTTCAGTGTCAATATCGATCTCAGTATTTTGTAATTCAAGTATTTGTCTCTCAAGACATTCTTGTTCCTCGAGTAATTTTCTTTGATGTTCATCACTTTCGATGTCATCTTTGTCTTCATTATCAACATCATCCTTATCTTCTATTTCATCACAGTTCGATGGGATAATATTTTGTAGGCTATCATTTATAAAAACTTCATTGACTTCAAGACAACTAGCATACAAATTACACATTGCTGGCGACAAGCCCATATTTGTTTGAATATGCATACTCACTTTTTGTTGTGTAGCATCTTTTATATTTGAAGTTTCTGCATTATTTACCGTTTTGTTACTTTTTTCTTTTCTTAAATATTCCTTATGCAAAGAAGTTAACTTTAATCCAGTTAAATCTGACTTTTGTCGTTGCATAATAGTTTTGCGAGATACAATAGGTACCTTTGGCGCCTTTTCTTTCATTGATGGTTCATTTACAGGTATAGTTTGTTGGACTTTTGATCGAACTTTTGCAACATTAGACGCAGCATTTGTAAGATTAGATTTTGGTTTTTGAGTGGATGCTTCTACTTTGGTTACCTTATTGGTTGTTACCTTTGGAATTTTTTTGTTTTCCTTTTTATTAGCTGATTTATTGCCGTTTTCAATTTCTACTTCGTTTGGATTAAGTAAAGCTAATGTTGGAAGGCTAGCATATCCCGTTGGTTGATTAAATCTATTGGCCCAATGTAGACTTGATCTTCTTCGAGCCTTGACTGTTAACCATCCATCATCATCTTCATTATATGTTGGCATTGTCCTTGGTTCAGATTTACGATTATTATCTGAAATTTGTTTGGAACATTTCGATAATCTATTTTGAGAATTTGTTGGTGTAATATTTGTTATTTGCTCATTGCTAGCCCTAAGTGTTGAAGTTGAACTTCCGAAATCTTCCCGTGACAATCCATTCGAATTTCGACTAAGGGAATGGTTTTTATTAATATTTCCAATATCAATCATTGTTTTTGATCGTGCTGCAAGTCGGGTAGCAATATTTGAAGGAATTAAATTAGCACGTGAATTATTAGGATTATTTTTGTCTATTTTCTTTCCAAAAAAGGATGAATCCTGAATACAATTACTTGTTTTATTCAAATTAGGCGCAGTGGCTGATTTTAATGGAACTTTTCTCGTCACCACCGAATTAGAAACAATATTGGGTGCCGTTATTGATTTAGATATTGCTGTGGTATTGGATACTTTTGAAAACTTTCCTTGAGCCGTGGGCTTCATAAATTGGGATGATTTTGGGGGCAATGCAAAACGATTTAGAACATTCGAATATTTTAGCGGTCCTGTTGCTTGCATTTTCTTTGCTTCTAGTTGTGTTTTTGTTGTTACATTATTCTGATTATTCTCATGATTATCTACCATATTGACTGTATTTTCTATAATACTATTACCGGTACTTATAGAGGTATTTTCTTTATTTTCCCTTTTCTCAGATATTATAGAAACTTCTATCGAGGTGTTTATTAATTCGTTAGGCTGATTACAATTTCTAGTTAGAAATTCATTTTCCATATCATTAAGCTTATTGACAGTAAATGCAGCTGCATTTGAAATTTCGCCCTCTGTATTATCACCAATCTCATATTTATCACGCCACTGTTGTAAAGTTAAATACTCATCTTCAAATCCAATTGTTTGACTATATTGATCGTTCGACGGCAAAACATTATCAATGGAGTCTTTAGTATTTTCTTCATTCTCTTTTTGTTCCATATCAACCATATCATTCCAAGAAATGGCTTGATATTCTGGACGTTCTTCCTCAGGAATATTTGTTAATTCAGAATCAGTTGTACCAGCGGAGGTTTCACAAATATTTGATTGATTTTCAGTTTCAGTACAACCGACTGTAGATTTAGCAAAAAACAATTCTCGAATATTCATATGAGGACTTTTTATATTTTTATTTATATCTGTGGTTGGTTTGTTTCCCATCGACATATTCGTTTTATGATCTAACAATTTTTTTCGAGGTGATGGTATTTTATTTTCTTCAATAGTTGAACAAGGACTACTTTTGCCTGAATAACTTTGAGAAGGACTTGATTTGCCAGATAAAACTGGACTGGGACTTGAAAGACTTCTAGCTCGTACGCCTAAGTTATTTTGAAATATTTAATTTTTTATGTAAAAGATAGTAAGCATAAAAAATTCATAATACTTACGCGGAGCTGGATTACTTTTACGAACCTCCCACGCTAATGACTGAGGCCTTTGTGGTTGCGGCGTTGCTTCATAGTCCCATGATACTCGAAACCATTCTGCCAGTGCCTTAAAATCACGAATATAATTTTCAAGAACTAAAATAGCTTCCTGACAGGATGACAAATTCTCATAGCATTCAACGGTTTGATAAATTTCATTAACAGCTCGTTGCAAGTTGCCGAAAAGAAGTGCCCAATACCTAGCTTGAAGTTCCGATCGTTTGTCTCGTCCTGTTGATGCACTTCGTACACGTGGACTTGGTTTATTTATTGGATGAGATTGCATGACCTTTTTTAAGCTCAACTTCGATACTGGTGGCTTTCTCGCATGAGTTTCTGCAATGAATTAAAATTTATTAATTAAATAATAAAATTTTACGTAGGCGTTTGAAATAGTATACATATTATAACTTCATACTTTGATTCAAATCATCTTCATTAGATAAATGATAGGCTAATAAATTTTTGGCATCTCGACCTTCTTGTGCAAATACTCTTTTCATTTCCATATCGCAGCTGAAAATTTCTTATGAGTTTCTAGAATATAAATCCATGCAAATGAATAATAAATATTCCTTTGTTTTGATGATTGCCTAATTTTTATATATTCAATCCGTTACTGATTTTAATATTATTGATTACATAGTTTAGTGCCTTCATAAGATCTGTTAAATATGTAATCCCTTTTATTTTAAATGATTCGCTTATAATAAACGATTAACAATAATTGTTTAATTACAGCTATTTATGTTTTGCAGAAATATTTCTTATGTTTTATTTTGCGAATTGACATTTGAAATTAATAGGTTTATGTCATAAATTTGTCAACAAGATAGCGTTCAGTACACGACGTGCTCCATCCAGTTTGATTTTTTTTTCGTTTTATGAAATAGACTACTAAATATGTGAAAGAGAAGTTTTTGTCAAATATAAATAAAATTGTTTTGTTTGTTTTTTAATTCTTCATTTTATAAAATTATCTAATTATCAAAACAAAACAAAAATCGTAAAACTATGAAATAATTAGAAAAAAATATTGCATCCAATAAAAGAGGTTATGCCACATTAGTTCGCATCGACTAATTTAATTACTATGACTCAGTTTTAGTTTGCATATAACATTAAATAAAAAGAGAATTTTAAATTCTTTCTTTTTTCATTCAAATTGTGACCCCAGGCACAAGTTCTAAAAACTACCGCAGTTCAATTAAGTAGTTTATAAAAAAAAACTATTTGCTCCACTCTCAAATATCAAAAAAAGTTAGAAAATTGTTAATAATTAAATGTTTTGTTAAATTATTAATTCTTAAAATCAGACTTCGTTCGATACCCATTTTTGTATACATGAATGATTATTAAAAGATAAGCGAGAAAGAAGTATTTTCGATACTAAACTTGGTAGTGCGTTCTCGGCTTAATAGTATTTTCCCCATACAAATACAAAAACTATATAAAATTGTCTAATTTTCAATGTTCAAAATATAAAATATTAATTATTTAAATCTGTAATATACCAATTTAATAGCTGAATTATGTTCTGGAGGACAGAATTATCATTGCGATGTGCCTTTATATTAATTTATTACGCTACAAAAGTGAGGGGTTGACTGACATTAGAACAGTAAAAATATATTTTTGATTGACAATAAAACAATGAAAAATTAACCGTGAGCCGTTTTGTAGTGGATTCTTAAAACCAAAGCAAAGGAAATATAGGTCACATCTCTTAAAAAATTGTATGCAGCCATAAAATTATTGATAAGCTCTCTCTATTGTATTTCTGAGTTCATTGTTTTCTTTTAATAACATTCCTGAACATCGAACTTCGAAACTATTTTGTGTTTGCTGCCATGATGTCATTGTGAAGTAGTTTTTTAAATTTTAAAACAGCAAATAACAAAGTGAAAAGTAACAATACGTCCATATAAAAAAAAATATTAACGATATGCTAATAGATTAATAACAATAAATACCTGTATTTAATCATGGCGGCTACCGAAATTACTGAATTACGTGTTGAGGTTGAGAGACTGTCTCGAGAACTTGATCAAGCGAGCAGTGAAAAAATTCAATCAGCTCAGTATGGTTTAGGTCTTTTGGAAGAGAAAAGTCATTTACAACAAAAATGTGAAGAGTTAGAAATACTCTACGAAAATGCTAGACATGAATTGGATATAACTCAAGAGGTTTGTGTTATTTTTTTTTCTACTGAAAAAAAATTCAATCCCAAAAAAATGAATATAGCCAAATTGACAGATGACGTGATAAAAAAAAAACACGAAAAGAAAAGATTAATCATGACGCAAGGCTAATGTTATGTTTACAGCTGATATGACATTGTTTTCTGTATTGGTTTTCCTCTAATCCTTTTTTTAAATTGTTTTTAATTTTTTTTTTAACTTTTGATCTTAGGCTCTGGCTAAATTTCAAACATCACAAAAGTTCACGACCAAAACTGGTATTGAACAAGAAGATGCACTCCTTAATGAATCAGCAGCAAAGGAAACATCTCTTAATTTTCATATTATGGAATTGGAAAATGAGTCGAAACAAGTAAGTATTTGGATATATATCGCAGAGCTAGTTCAAAACTAAGACATCCTAAAATGGATTTATAGTTTTTAAATAGCTTTTGTAAGTTAGGGGTCATTGCCACTACAACCATCGTAAAAAGTATTACATCTGTAGAAAGATGCTCATGTGTATTGTACTAGAGATGTAAATATCAGAGCCTAAAATGAGTTTTTCGAGACTTTTTAAGATGGCTTGCTTTTGAACTGAGACGATGATATATATGAAATATGTATGAATTATACATTACTGTTAATTTTTGATTGTTTTAAAAAAAAAATATTCGTTTCTCATTGGATAGTTACGTCATGAATTGGATCGGGTGCGAAATGAACGTGACCGTATGTTACAAGAAAACAGCGAAATTGGAAGAGATAAATCTGATGCAGATGCAGAAAAGTTAAAACTAAAAGTAAGTTAATTAATATTCGAAATAAAATTGTAAAAAAAATCACAACGATTTTACTTAACCGTTGTTTTATAGTTCCGCAAATAATTTTTACAGAAAAAGGTCAATGGTAAAATAAATTCAATATGTTATGATGATCAAGTCAAAAATAGATTTCTTTGACAATCTGGACGCATAATAACTACAATGTCTCGTTTTCCTATCGAGTTTTTTCTGTCTTCTCTTTAATTCTAACACAAGCATTTTCTAGTAAATATAATTGTAAATTAAATAAATTAAATAACTAGTAGCGAACATAAAATTTAAAAAAAAAATCATAAGGTAAACAGATTTTTGTTGTTCTAACTCATACAAATTTTCTCTTGAAATCGGTAGTCAACCTTCTATTCAAAGCCCTATAAAATATGAAAAAGTTAGTTTGTTCACAATAGGGTTGGCTTATTTAAAACAAGTGTTTATAACATGTTTAAAACATTTAAAGAAAAAAAAATAATCATTTTTTTATTAAAAATTTCAAAAAATAAATTTGTCGATTTATAATGAAATTTTATAAGCATCTGAAAGATAATCATTTATACTAGCAGAAAAATCAAAAATATAATTAAACAATTGTCTACTTTTTTCAATTTACTTATTTAAATTTTATAATATGTAGAGGTATATGGCCAAAAGCGACACGTCAAGGAGTAATTATTTCCTAAATCGGTCTCTATTAGTTAATAATCCTACACAAATTTATTTTCGCAAGATTACTTCAGAGTTCAAACTCGTTTTTATTATACTAATATTTAATAAATAACATTGAATTTTCATCTTTTCGAAAAATTTAAGCTAATGAGAATCGCATATCTAAATTTATTGTGTTCTAGGCAGAGTTGAAAGACCTTAAATACCGTGAAACAAGAATGCTGGCAGACTATTCTGAATTAGAGGAGGAAAACATATCTTTGCAAAAACAAGTGTCCAGTCTAAGAAGCTCACAGGTATACAAATTTAATGTTCAATTTCATTTTATTTATTACAAAATATGATTTTAGGTTGAATTTGAAGGAGCCAAACATGAAATTCGCAGATTAACTGAAGATCTAGAACTACTAAATTCACAAGTTGAAGAATTAACGAAACTGAAGCAGATAGCTGAAAAACAAATGGAAGAAGCACTAGAAGCATTACAGGTAAATTCAAAAGCAAACTAACAATTTCAGTTATTATTTGTCATGTTTATTTTTCATTTAATAATTTAATAAACAAAAAAGGGTGAACGGGAAGCAAAATATGCTCTGAAAAAAGAACTTGATACACATATCAATCGGGAATCAATGTACAATATTAGCAATTTGGCTTACACTATTCGAGGTGGTATGGACGATCACAACGTTAATAGTGATGATTGTGGTGATGATGATACAGCACTAAAACGATTTGAAGCTGATTTGACGACCGAAATAAAATCACCTGATGGCACTAAAGTTGATCTATTCTCAGAAATTCACTTGAATGAGTTGAAAAAACTGGAAAAACAATTAGAAGTCATGGAAAATGAAAAATCGCATTTAACTGTTAATCTTCGAGATGCTCAACAAAATCTCGATAAAAGTCAAAATGAATTACAAAATTTTATGGCACGATTATCATTGCTAGCAGCTCATGTTGATGCATTACATAATCTCAAAAAGCAAGTAGAAAATGAGGAGAAACAAAAAGAATGGACCAAGGATAAGGAAAAATTAAATGTTATTATCAATCAATATGCAAACTGGTTCCAATTAAGTGCTAAGGAAATTGATGGTCTTAAATATGATTTAGTTGAATTACAAAAGGGATTGAATTGTTCCGATGCAATGGCAACGCTTCGAGACGAAATTACTAATCTTAAAAATAAATTATTAGCGACTGAACAAAAATCATTAGATTTACACAGTGATGTGCAAACATTGACAACCATTTCACAAAATGCTGGTCAAAGCTTAGGTTCAGCCAGATCAATTTTGGTTGGACTCACTGACGAATTAGCCCAATTGTACCATTTAGTATGTACTGTCAATGGTGAAACACCTAGTCGTGTTATACTCGATCATAAAAGTGATGAATTTAGTTATGATAATGATTCATTATCAGCTATTCAATCACAATTTAAATCTGACATTCTGGTTCAAAAAGCACACGTTCTCGAAGATTTACAAGCATTAGCTGATTCAGTTGAAATTAAAAAATATGTTGATATAGTTAATGATCAAATAAGACACCTTAAGACTGCTGTTGAACATACAATAGAATTTAATAAGAATGGAACACGTAACGAAATACCATCAGGTGATCGTGATAGTAGAGAAGAAATCAATGAACTACAAGAACAAGTTGTTAAATTAAAAAGTCTATTGTCTACAAAACGGGAACAAATTAGCACACTACGTACTGTTTTAAAATCGAACAAAACTACTGCTGAAGTAGCCCTGACCAATCTTAAATCAAAATATGAAAATGAAAAATTGGTTGTAAGTGATACAATGTCCAAATTACGTAATGAATTGAGAATATTGAAAGAAGATGCAGCAACGTTTTCAAGTTTGCGTGCAATGTTTGCAGCACGGTGCGAAGAATATGTAACACAAGTAGACGATTTAACACGTCAATGGGATGCTGCTGAAGAAGAGAAAAAGACTCTAAATCAATTATTACGATTAGCGGTTCAACAAAAATTGGCATTAACACAACGTTTAGAAGAAATAGAAATGGATCGGTAATTGACATCTTGCCTCTTTTATTTTGAAATTCACTTTTTGTTTTTTTCAATAAAATAATAAAACATTGTTGTTCATAATTTATTTACAGGGAAATGCGTCATGCTAGACGTACAATGCCACAACCACGCGGTGGAAGTAAAGCGGCATTTTCAAGAACATCAGCGCGTAACAATACAACTAATTCCAATGCAACGTTTTTCTAACATAAACTTACCGTACAGCGCAAAATTTTGGCGTTAGTTTACACGTTACTTAAATTGTAAATTATGCAAATGAAGAATAGAATGAATTAAATTTTTTATATTAAACGAAAGAGTTTAAACAACACTTAATATTTAAAACACACAATCAAGAACAACATGTTGTACGCAAATTAACAACATGTTAAAAATAATAAAAAAAAAAAAAGAAAATTAAAAAAAAAAACACTTAAAGCACATAAAGTAAAAATTTACAAGAAACAAAAATTGTAAAATACAGAAAATATTTTTATTATTAATTTTACATAAATTAAATTATTAATTGTAACTATAATTACCTATAAAACAATAATCATATAAATTTATATTTATACGTTTCAATTTTTTCCATAAATAGTCTCTAAGACCACCCATTATTCACCATTTTGTATAACGTAACGACTAACAAAGAAATTATATTTTATTTAACATGACTCTAGTTTATCAATTTACAGCACCAGAATAAACAAACAGAGACATGCAATAGTTTGAAATGAATATTTATTCTAATTTGAAATAAGTTATTTAATTGAGAGAATAACACGATATTCTAAAAAATTAAATATGTGTTAGTGGAGCCAATTTTCAATAAAATAATATTACAAATTTAAAAAAAAAAAATACAAATATTTAAAAAGTAATAAATAAATAATAATAAATAACAAGCGTCCAAGAAATGTTTATATTTCTATAAAATAATAAAAACAAAAAATAAAAATAAATAAAATATTATTTCATTTAAAAATAAAAAATAAAAAACAATGATATGGTGCATTAATTTTTAAAAATACTAATTAATATTTAATTAAAATTTGTGGAAAAGAGAAATAAAAAAACAAATAATGCTAGGAATGTTTAATAATGTTCTACACCGAGCCATAGAATGTTTAACAATGAAAAAAAAAATAATAATAATAATAGTAATTGGATTTTCACGTATCACCGTCCCCCGTTGATCAAATATAATTAATGAAAATAACAATAATAAGTTTTATTCAGTATAAATTATTCAATCATTTCTAGAAAAAGTTTTGAAATAGGCTAAGCGGGCTCATCAAAACTAATTATTATAGGGAAAAAAAAATGTTAAATAGAAAATGAACGGTTGATAAAATCAGCCAAAAACCAGAAATATCATTTGGAAACGGGCCCTTAACAATCTTAGTTTGAATTCATATATTAACCCTTATTCTACGCAATTCCTATACATCTAATAGCATGTAATAGTGGATCAAATTGACTCACTGACAGTTGATAAGGGTTAAATTGTTAGTTGCAATTTTTAAACACAGCTTAATTAGAAAACAACGAAATTTTTTTTGTGAAAATTAATTACTGAAAAACTGTAGACGAATATTAGAAATATCTAAATATCTGATTTGTTTTGATAAAAATACTTCTGTCCATTTGCCAAAAAGGGTTTAAACATTATATAATAAAAAAAATTATGAAAAAAAAAAATTGTTAATTATGCAGCTATAATAAATATAGTTGTGTTATTTTTTTTTCTTTTATTAATGTAAATTGTAAAATGTCGTTTCTTTGAACACCAATACAACACTAATACAAAATTCTTTGCTTGTTATATTTTATAAGTCAGATTGAAAAATTAAATGTACAACTTAATTACGCTCAGTGGAACCGACGGTCCTTATATTCCCTTTATTGTTATAATTACACTTTAAAAAAAATTCTTTTTGATTAAATTGTTAAAAATACATAAATAAGTGAGAAAAAAAAAAGAAATCGTAAATTTTTGTAGTGAACCGTATTAAAATATATATATAATATATCATTGATAATAATTGAAGGATAAACAAAAATAATTAAAATTAGCACAGCGTAGATATTTTATATTTACATTATTTCTATAGTATTTAAATTAATTAAAACTTATATTAAATTTGGAAAAAAAAAAATTTAAAAATAATTAATAAATTTGTAGTGGAAATTTAGAAGTTTATTATCATTTTACTAGCTTTATAAGTAACTAACAAGTCCAATATTATTAATTAACACATTAAAAAAAAAAATAATAATAATCAGAATGCGGTGATTGAATTAATGTATTAGCCAAGAAAGTTATTTAGTCGTTTAGCGTTACACGTTATCTGTAGAAATTATTTGAAATATGTTCTTAATCAAACTTCTTCTTCTTTTTTTTGGAACCCCAGATGAAACGGTATACCTTCCAAGATATATAAAAGTATATTTTATAAGGGAAAACATTGAAACAGATATACCTTGTGAAGTATACTCATATAAAAAATAAATATATATATACTTCCTATGATATATTTGATATACCTAATTTTCCAGTATACCACAAAAAGTGTATTTTGAATAAAAAATATACCATGGAAAGTATATCGTATTTTCAGTTGATTATATATAAAGTTTAAAATTATATAATTTCAAAATGGTTGTTATTGTGTTTTTTCGTAACAAAGCTGCAATATTTACTTATACTTAATTTTTTTTTTTATGTTTTTATTTTGAAATCAAATATTTCTCTTTTTTTTATCTGAAAATAGTGATTCTAAATCTATAATAAAAACAAAAAAAAAACTACTGTTTCCCATTCAAGATCCATCCCTTAGAAATTAATACAAATTAAATAAATAAATAAAAATAATGAAATATTAAAGATTAAAAAAAAATTAAAAAATTATTGTATGTGCAAAAAATTTAAATGTTAATTGTTTTTCTAAATAAAGGAAAAAAAAAAATTTTTTTTTTACATATTTAAGTATATTGTTCGTATTGATTATTACACATATAATTATTACATTTAACTGATTATATTTCATATTTTTTATTAATATATTTAATATTATATATTATTATTAATTATTAATTATTATTATTAGAATATTATATACTGAATAATGTATATCAAAAAAAAAAAAAAAGAAGCAAAATAAACTGGAATAAATAAAATTTATTTAAATGTGTTTGATTTAAATATGAACTTGAACAGTCTAAAATTGAAATCTCGTCAGATTAATCAACTATTGGCGCTGTAATATTTTATATTTATTTATTATTATTATTAATACCAGAGACTAAAATAAGGATTATAGTAACTGCATTTTCTAAAAAAACAAAAAAAAAAAACAAATGAGAAAAACAGATTATGTCTTTTTCGAAACATCAATTATTAGCAAACTCATTTAGATTAATTTCCTGGTTAGAACATTTGCACCGGATTTGCATAGAATTTTACCTTGGGATTGATACTTTCGCAATCATCCAGTACAGTTATTGTAGACCATATGTATTTTGTATCTATATCCATCACCA
>JAABKK020025668.1:0-47013 GCA_011634745.2 Catotricha subobsoleta | reverse complement strand
AAAATTTGACCGGCGGCGGCGTGAAATAAAAAAAAATCGGCGGCGTTTCCGGCGTGGCGTGGCGGCGCACACCTCTAATAATAAGTCTATACCTAACGTTTATAAATAAATATATAGACAACAAGAAATTCATGTAACGTAATAATTTTTAAAGAATAAAAAAAAATCCTCTTAAGTGTATTTAAGTACATATAAATAAACAATTTGAGCCTGTTGTTTTGATGTTTGTTTCATATATGATACGCAGAAAGAATTTTTATGAAAATGAAATAGAAAATATTTCTCAGAAAATGTTATTATAAATACTGATTTAACATTTGAAATGTTTCAAAATGTGGTAATAAAATATATCTAGATGACTATAAATAAATTATTTAAATCTTTTTATAATTATTATATAATTTTCATATATTTTCTACTTTGATTGACTTTGTGTTGAAACATTTTCGCTAAAATAATTTATTACCGGATATTAACATATTTATTATGAATATAAATATTAAGGCATTCCGAAAAAGAAAAGTTTCTTTGATTTTACCAAACATTTTATTAATTTGTACAAAAAGGAAAGAGATATTCAATAAATAAAACGTCATAAACATAAATTTCAAAAGGAACATTGTGTGTAACAGCACAAATACTCACACATAAAACTTGCATTTGCATTACAATATTAACAAATTAAAATGTTTTTTTTTTTTGTATGACTTTTGTTTAATTTTTATGATTATTTGGGTGTAACTACCTATTCAGAAAAACTTTTAAGTTAAAAAAAAAAAAGTTTTCTCATAAATCAGAGTGGAAACGGAAAGTTATTAAATGTATGGATCATGGAGCCATGAAATAAAAAAATTTGTGACCCTCATTTTTACATTCTTTTTTTTTAATTCATTTTTGAGAGATTTGAAAAATTATAAAGAAAGAAAAATAAACTATTGGTTTCGTTATTTTTTTTTTATTGATGGTTAATATACCAAAAGATACAGAATTTTGAGTTCGTGAAGAGGTTTTGAAATATTTCGTTTTTTTGTCTTGGGATTCAATTTTTTTCTTATATTTTTTTTGTATTTTATCTGAATCCAGTGAGAAGATTTTGATGGTCATTAAACCAAAAGACGCAAAAAAAAATTTCACTTCAAAATAAATATATGCTGGTTGTGAAATAATTCGTTTTTCGGTCATGGAACCCAAATTAAGTAAAAAAAGTTGGAAAAACATATATATTTTCACGAGCAGAAGATTCTTAGAGAAATAAAGATACAAAAGCCGAAAAGCGTTTTTCTACACAAATTATTCAAAGCAAGCTGTTTTGCATATGCGTAGTGGGTTTTGGTGTAAGAGTTATTACAAAAGTCCCCGGCGGTCGGAGCGTTGCAACGGAAGTTATGGCCGCCATCCTGAATATTACATAAGCATTAATATCTCAGCTCAGGAACTAGTGAGAGCCCTAAAATTGAAACCAGTTCAGGAAGCATCATTTTATAATAATCTTTACACAACTAATATTCTAATAGGCCTTTAAAGGCCTTAAAATGCCTAAATCATTGTAAAATCGATTTTTTGCTCGGGAAAACTTTAATTTTCATGCATTTCCCGAATTTTCATATTTTCAAAAAAATCACCATCGTATGTGGCGTCCAATTTTACTTTAGATAGGCTATGAACATAATGAATTATGTTAAGACATTTAAAAAAATGAAAATGACGTCTTTTTGGGGGTCAGATCCTTGTCAAAATCCGCTAGAGGCATAAATTCCGCGAACATTTTTTAATTTTTATTTAGCTTAATATTTTCAATATTAGTTAATGCCATCCATTCCAACTAAGCATCCTATGACAATTAAGCAAACCTTGAGCTAGTAAAATATAGAAATTTCTGAGTAGTTTTTTCATAATTTTTCCATTTTTAATTTTTTTCATATTACCATATTTAACATATCTAACTTCTAAACCAATATCTCTACTACATTTAAAAGTATTCTCTGACTACGCCTACGGTGTACAATTATTTCGTCACATCTTTATTTTTCAAGAGATATTTGGCAACGGACCGATACCATTAGAATCGGTTTTAATTTATAGGCTGATTGGATAATATTTAATGCTGCCATTCTATGGCTCCACAGTCTCCGTTTTTTTTACTCATCGGTAAAAACTATAGGGGGGAGGACCTTTGGAATTTGGATGAAAAAAATACAAAGTGAGAGCGAATACACCCAAAATTGGTGTTTTCTCCACGAATCGTCAGATTTCAAAACTTTTTAGTCATTTTTTTTTTCAATGTACTAACGTACAATGTACCATAGTCGGTAATGAAAAAAGTAAATATATGGTAATGAGAACGATAGTTAATAATATTTTCACTAATTTTGGTCAGTAACTAACTATAATAATGAAAACGGAGGGTATGTATGTGCAACCAACCATATGTATTGTATTAATTGTTGTTGAGCACATAAAATTTAATAATAACAACAAACTACATACGTGATTTAGATGTGAATATAATAATATGTTTATTGTATATATTAAAAAATAAAAGTGAATTATATCGATATTTAATTAATTTTAATTTTTTCAGAAATTTCTGAATTCATCTGAGAGTTTCATAGAGTTTTTCAATCGTGCCGACAGGTGGATCAAAGTATTCGTAATTATCATTTACGTATTCGATAATAATATAGATAGGATTTATTGTTCTGTTACCCTGACATCTCAAAAATCAATGATAATAATTAAATTTGTGAGAATAAAGATGTAATTCTGACGAAACCTTGGATATCCGTTATTAATTATACCGACGATTCATAAAATTCCCATAATTATAAATAACAACTTACCAAACGTAGAATAGCGCCATCAAATCTAGTCTCTGATTTGTTGAAAACTTTTCAATTATTTTTATTCTGCGAAAATATGTGCATACAAAAGAAAAAACAATTAAAAGTTCAGAGTTATTGATTTTTTAAAAAATACAATTTTAATAATTATTTCTTCTTCATATTTATAATATATAGATACATAGTATTTAAATTTTAAAAGAAATAACATATTTATATTTTTTCCTTTTCGATTTCAAATTTGTTAAATGTATTCCATAATAATATAATTTCTAAAAAGATGTTATCTTAATTTTTAATCAGTTTCATTAAAAGTTTTTTTTTTTAATTTTTTTTTTAAATAAAGTGTTAAAAGTTTAATAAGTAAATATTAATTTCTTGATTTTTTTTTTATATTTTTATTTTTACATTTGTATTTTTATATATTTTTTTTTTTTTTTGGAATATTCTAACTGGATTTTATGATTTGTTCTTCTGTTTTTTCTGCATAAATTTTTATTTTCTTTTTCACTCTAAATTAATTACACTTTTCATTATTTTTATTTATATTAATATTTATATTATTATTATTTATTTATTATTAATATTATTAAATATGCTAATATTACTTATAATAAGTAGATAAAATGTATATGTAATATCTATCTTTATGACGTTACCTTCATTTATCTTCTTTTCTTTTCTTTTCTTTTCTTTTCTCTTTTCTCTTTTTCCTTTTTTTTTTTGTTCTTTTTAAAAATGGTAAGTATTATGTGGTTTTTTTGTTTTTTTTTTTTTTTAAATATAAATATAGATTGTTTATAATTAAGAATTTGAATGAACAGTTTTCTTAAATATTTCATTTTATGTGTTAATATAGAGAAAAGAAGTATATTATTGAAAACTATTAAAATAAAACGAATGAATTTAAAAGCAACACAATTTGTTTTAGTTTTTATTATTATTGTTTTCTTTCTTGATTTTTTTTTTTCAATCCAGACCGATTCAAACTAAAATATGCCAAAATAACTTCACACTCAAAATACATATATTTCCACCAACAATTTATATTTAATAATAAATTGTGCTTTTAGGATATCAGATTAGAAAGTTTTATTATGTGAACCATTATTGTCAACTAGTAGGTAAACATATTTCACGTCAAATTACCCTTCCATCAGCGTCAGTATACAAATATATAAGCCTTTAACAACTGGAACAGTCGTCAAAGGGTTACACACATGCACATACACATGTATTAAAAAAATAAAATAAAATACATTGAAATTTACCGAAGCAGTGCATAAAATTAATTATTAATTTTTTTTGTGTTAATTACGATTAAAAAGTAAAATAATATTTAAATGTAAAATCAGCATAAAAATCTAATATAATATTTACCTCTAAAATAATAATAAATAGGTAAATATGGATTAAATTAAACTGCACAAATTGGCAGAATTTTTTTTTAAAAAAAAAACATTGAATATTTATTAGAATTATAATTTTTGCAAAGATTTTTTTTAGTAGTAAATAGATTAAAATTTTTGATGTAACAAAATAGACAGAAATCGAAAATATTTAATAAATCTTTACACGTTATATTCCCTAAAATATATATATATATATTCGTCTTTTATATTTTTAACTATGAACGATTGGGGCTTGATTTTACTTTCAAACGTTTTTATCTTACATTCTTTAAAAACTTGTGTATAATGAACATTAAATTATTCTCAAAGCATTAATACTAAAATGCAAGTAAGTAAAACAATTGTAAAATTATATTGAACAAAATTTGTCGTTGCGAAAAGTTAATGTAAAAATATTATTCAGAATTCAATTAAAAATTGAAATTATTCTTAAATAATGCAAATGAATTTGCTTTCTTACACAAATTGAACTTCTTTAAACAAAACCAGTAGCATATTATTCAAAATAGAAAATCACAAAAAAAAATTGTCTTCGTTTCGTCTATCCGCGTTGTTTTTGTGGCATCTTTTTTATTTTCGGTCTCGATCGCATTTTAAATTCTATTTAAATTCAAATAAATTCTGGAATTTATTTCTTGAAATTAAGTGGTTTTTATTATTTTTGTTATAAATTTTATTAACATTAACTTCTTAGTTTTTATTATCATTGAATAATCTTTGATATGATTTAAAGTAACTGCTAATACGGATTAATAATAGTTGCCATGAAATAAACCAAAAGTTGATAACACTAACCTAAACAAATCAATAAAATTAAAATCTCTTATAATAGAAATCAAATATTCTGTTTAGTAATTTATACTGAACCAAGAATAGAATGCAATTCAGTCAAAAAAAAAAAATCTAATACAGACCAATACATCTTTCGTAGAGCCATTTGTGAATAAATTAAATGACTGTCCTTGTGATAAAATTAAATAATGTGTAATTTCATATCGTTGGGTGATATGAAATATATAAAGGCTGCCAAGTTGAATATTCAATGCTTTATAAATATCATAATTATACGTTATTATGGTATAAACGGTTTATCTGTTATATAGCATAAAGTTTCATACTATACAAAATATAATGGAGTATATATAAAGACACTTTATATTATATAACGGTATAAACTATTCAAACGCTAGTAAGGTAATAATTATGGTAAGTATAAAAAAGGTTCGAATATTCACCGTGCAAGTCTTTGTATGGTATGATTTTTATTTTTGCTTCATACTATCACACAGTATTAAATAAAGTTTTTTTTTTTTTTTACAAAGGTATACATTCATTATAATCAGAAAATAAATGAGGAAGATTTATTTAATTAACGTTATTTTATTTTGGGAAATGTTTATTTATTAATAAAGAAAAAAAACTATTAACGGTTTTATTTGAACTGAAAATATTTGTTAACAAATATTTATTATATGATTATAAATAAAATTGTATTGAGGCTGATATAATTAAATTGTAATATGTGTATCATTAAACTTATAATTCCGAATTACTTTTTAAGATCTTTTCATCGGTTTCTTTTTTATTTTTTGGTTTTTATTTTCTTTCCATAAAAACAGTGAGCTCACGCATTTCTATTAGATTCACATTTTTATTAAATTGATAAGAATTAATAGCGTTTCAAATTTAAATGTTATAAAACATATTTTGCAATTGATAAATTTTTCCCAAAAACAAAATTTTCATTTTTTTTTGTAATTATTAGCATAATTATTTTAATTTGCTGTATTATTGATTTGGTATATTTATGTTTTTGATGTGACCAACGATAATTCAATTTATTGGGTAATGCTAATAATGATTTAATTTGTTTTCCAAAACTAGCTATAATTCTCTTTAATTATATTTAACGTGTTATTATTATCTTGTTATGTATTTTAAATAAATTTGTTTATGAAATAACTGGAAATATTTATACATTTTTCTTTTTCACTTAATTTTCTTTAAATTAAATATACACATTTTCATTTGCTATTAATATAATTATAAATTTAAATTTTGTTATTATATTCTATTATAAATTAAATTGTTAGCAATATTTTTTTTTTGTTTTTTCCTAAAAACCAATTTTTATAATTTAATTTATAATAGAGAAAGATTGTCATTACATATTATTAATAAAACAAAAATAAATAAAAATGCAGTGCATAAAAATTATAATTTTTTTTTATTATTATTTATATAGGTTTTTTCTGCTGACGGATGGATTAGTTACTTGTTTAAAAAGTGTTAGCCGAACCCATCGAATTAGTTTACTCATATTTGAATTTTAATTCGTCATTTATTCGTTAACTCTTGTGTGTGAGCACTAATTTGTGATATTATATAATGTGATTAATTTTTTTTTTTTAATTTAGAGATAATGTATGAGTATTTTATTTTATTTGTTTCCAAAATTAGATTTAAAAAATTTGTTTCACAAAGACAGATATTAACGAAATAATAGTTATTTAAACCTGCAGTTTATACTATAAAATATTTCTGTATATGACATAAGTTCAGTTAAAGAAACAGCAAAAAATTATGTCCATATAAGGGAAGTTCATAAACGACGTCACACCAATCTTAATGATTTTTAACATCACGTTAAAATTGTACCTTACAGTTTTTAAAGTAAAAAAAAAATTAAAAATAAATAAATAGATCTCACAAGTCAATGAGTACCCTACTGCCTCCGTAAATGATTTCGATCCCACTATGTCACGTTTTTTAATGATTTTGTGAACCCACTCCGCCCCTCAAATGGTGTGACGTCTATTGTGAACGTTCAAATTTTTATCATTTCTTTCCTTAAAATATTTTCATTTCAATATTTCTCAATCAACTATCCCCTTTCTCTTACTCTTCTTCTTCTATCACATTTCATTTGTTTACCACATTAATATTTGAGTTATTATACTTTACAGAAACTGAACATGCATAAACTTATAACAGTGTAATTAATTTATATATCTTACATGTTCGATATCTATCGTCTCTTTGTATTCTACGTATCAATCAATAATAAGAATAAATTTATATTGATAGAAAAATAAAAAAGAAAGTAAATATTTTATCGCTAATCTATATTTCCAAATTTTCTATGAAAAAAAATAAATATATAAAATATAAAATTGTTTGATCTACAAAAATGAATAAATTACAAATATTTTATAAGAATGAAATTATTTTTGAAATTGCCTCGTATTGCAAACGATGGATATTTTTAAAAGCAATAATCTAATAAAAGATAATACGTAAAAGGTTTTTCTTTTTTTAACTCAATAACCATTAAGCTTTCAAAGATATACCATTATATCCATTTAAAAATATTTTATGCTTTGCAGACCGATTATTTTTACGATAGACCATGAACCGCGCTGCAATATTTCTGATAATTTTATATAATTTAAAAATATAATAATATAGAAAAGTGCTTAATTTGCAAACTGACACAACAAATATTTTATACATACCTTTGAGCTGTTACATTTTATGACAAGATGACAAAAATTATTATAAGAACTTTTTTTTTTTATATAAAATAACGATCTAACATAAATTATTTAAATGTTTTGTTCGGAACTAGTGAAGACAGTATTTTCTTTCGAGGTATATTTCGAAAATATTTTCATTCGTTTTTAATTGGTGTCAAAAAGTTATTTGCCTTATTGTAGATTAGGTAGAAATTTATATTCACACTTTTAAAACACATTCTTAGTTTTTAACTTTATAAATACTATAAGGGGCCACCATTTTTTCAATGGTAGTTTAAATTTAGCTTAGCTTCATCTCAGTTTAAATGTAAGTTTAACATCTATGATAATTAACATAGTTTTCTTGAAATGTGATAAGTCTATGATATATCATTGCACTTGTTATTGGAATGAGGCGCAAAATAATTGGTGTTAAAGTAACGAAAATATCAACAGTGAAAACAAATAGTTTTGGAAATTCCAATAAATAATAATTGTCAAGTAATTTATGCAGGTCGATTAGACTTTTGCATATCTTGACATACATAATTATTACATATACATAAATAAAATATAAATTGTATGAAAGTAAAACGATTAAAGACGAGATAACAAAACATTACTCTAATTTAAAAAAAAAATAAAAAAAATACAAACTGTCGAAACATTGCTACTAAGACATAACAAAATAATGAGTCATATAAACAATTTTCCACGAGCTCCATTCCAACCATGTCTGAACATCATTTACATTTAAATATTGAAATATATATATAATAATTTAATCATTCATAACAATTTTCTAATACATACTTTTCAAATAAGTACAAGAACAACTAACTATAAGTACATTTTACGCAAATAAATTAGCAAACCGTATTATTTATAGAATATTTTTAACATGTCAAGCAATTCATAAACAAATAACATATTGAGCTAACAATTTTGCAGAGAATTTTAATTTAACAAAAAAAAGAAAATCTCATTCTCTGATATGAGATTAATAGAAAATTCACAAAGAAAATAGTTTTTTTTATTTTATTATATATATATATATTTTTATGGAAAACAACTTTAGACAATAGATTTCAATTAACTTTTCTTTTTTTTATTTCACAAACCATATTTTCTTTTTAAATAGATATCTCTTTTATCATTAATTAAACGTTATTTTGGTTTATTATTCATCATAATTCATATAACTATTATAATATATATATTATACGTATTTAACTTATATTTTATTATATAAGTAATTTTTATTTTTTAATTTATTTTTATTTTTTATGTAAGTAAATTTATATACAAATTTGTTGCTTTATTATTTTATTTATTCAATTTTCCTAAATTTAAAATATTAGAAACAATTATAATAAAAAAATGATATATTTTCTATTTTTTTTTTTTAATCTTATTTTTTTGTTATTTTGTTATTTTTTTTTTTTTAATATATATAATCGTGAAATTTATTTCATTAATTTATGGAGTTAATGTTACCTAATATAACTTTTAGTTTACTGATTTATTTATTTTTATTTATTTATTTATTTATTTATATAATTTTTTTTTTGTTACCTAAAATGGACTCTACCACTGGTATTTTTTTATTGGTTTGTTATTAAAAAAAAAACAAAAAAAGTTTTTAAATATTTTATTATAGAAAATATAAATGAAACGATGAAACTTTTCTTTTTCTTTTTTCTTTTTTTTTCTTGCTAGGTAGCAATTGGAAATTATTGCAATTATTTATTTTTTAAATTTAATGATTCACTAATTGGTCGTATTTATTCGTGAAATGGCATTTTCAAATGTGAACTCCTTTTTTTTCAATTTTGAATTTTTCTTTTTATTTATAAGAACAGGAACATGATTATGTGCTACGTATGAATTAATTACGTTCTGCAATAAATAAAAAAAAAAAAAACCAAAAAACATATTAACTATTATTTTTACATTACACAATTCATGACACCAGACCTATGTAAACGTAATAGTTATAAGAAAATATGACCACAATTTGACCTTAATAGTGCACTTTTTGATAAAAGCATGAAAATTTGTTCCCCGGTAATTTGAAAAATGCTGAATCCAATTCGCTTGACAGGCCGAAATAAAGTTTCTCCCTTCACCGCCCTCACCAAAAATCAATTAGGTAAAGGGGGCCAACATTTTCCGGCCTGTCCAGCGAATTGGATTCAGAGTTTTTCAATTTACCAGGAAACAAATTTTCATGCTTTTATCAAAATGTGCACTATGAATGTTCCTATTTCTTGTTTTGCTTTTTGATTCTTGTTTTTATTTATTTCTGTTTTTTTTTTCATTTTATTCCACAGCGTTATTAATAAATTAATAAAATTTACGTTTTGTATTAGATTACCGCTGCGAAAACCCTATACATCCGATCTAAGTTTGATAAATTCAATATGTATTCAATCGATACATACGTTCTTTGAACTGCTCTGGAAGTATATTGACAATGATTTTTAATTAAATGCATGAGCTGTGGCCATAAGAAGCTTTGTTTTATAAAACAAAAAAATAATTACATTTAAATAACAAATACTGAATGCGCGCAAAACGTTGTCATGCAATGTTATAGTTTCCGTTTTTTTTGTTTTTTGTTTCTGTTTAATTTCCTATATATTTCCTCAATGAAATTCAGTGATGTTTTATTTATTTATAAAATAATATATAATTTTAGTGCCGACTACCGGCCTACCGCAAATTTTTTATATTTACACATTTATTTGTAATAATATAATTACTTTTATTTTATAGATTTATAATCAATTACTTATATATTTGTTTTGTTTTGTTTTTATTAATTTGTTTATTTTTTTATACGTACAAATGCGATGAAAATTAATCCTAAGTGGAAAACAACAATCTGTAATCAAAGAAAATTATAGATTGAGAATAATAAAATAAATAAATAAATTGTTAGAGATTGGTTATAAATCACATGATACGATTTTAGTCTTGCTACTTGAATCCGGTTATGTGTATACGCTACCGTATTTTTACACGAAAGTATGGATTTGAAGAATAAAATAGATTTTATTTTATCTATCTCTAACTACAAGATACGTAAGTTAAGTAAAAATATTACTCCATGGTTTTTTTTTTTTAACTACTGTATTGTACCATTGGGAAAACTATATAATACCAGCTGTAATATAAAATACGAAATGCTATAACAGAAATGTATATGGAATTGAAATAGGATCCAATGGCGAGCGATAGAGAAGAGGATGGGTAAAACGAATTATTCGCTATCCAATCTAATTAAATTAATTTTTCGTCCAAAATACTAACACAATACACACTTACCTGAAAATCAATATATTTACTAGCACACTTGGGACATATAAATTTTCGATGAAACATTTTAGTCGACTCGCTGAATTTGTTCCCGATCCTGTTTTTCTTCTGGATATTGCTGCCATGTTATCACCTATAAAATACAATAAATAAATTCGTGAACGTGGAAAATTAGTAAAATAAAAATATATAAATATTATTTATAATGCCCTATGATGATCATAATCAACGAGGGGATTTATGGAACCACGTTATGCGTCACGTACATAAATTGCTATCAATGTAAATTAATTACACGTTCTATATATAATATATATCTTCCTTCTTTTTTTTTTATTTTCTACTGAAACGTTAATAACGCAACAAGAGATAAGAGCATGATAAAGATTAATTTAAATTTGATATAGAATGCGATGATTTCGATGGGTTTAGACAATAATTGATGACTGAGACGTGATATAATTTTTAAAATTTAATTTATAGTCATTTTTCAATTTCTTTGAATAAATATATTAAATATATTTAAATATTTATGATAAAAACCGGTTTAGCGTACAACAATTAAAAATGCTAAGAATAAAATAATTTAAAGCATTAAACCAAAAAAAAAGAATTCAGTCAAAAGTTTAATTCAATAGACAATTTTTAACTGGTATAGAGTTTAAGCTGAGTATATTCATCACAGTTCATATAGCTCTGATCAAATTAATTAATTTAGGATTCTCATCAAAACTGTGCACTCAAAAGTTAAAGTTTTCCTATAGTCATTTTTCTTTCTTGAATATATTTTCTTTAACTTTATTGAAAATTTTAATGAAAAATGGAAATAAAACAAAATTGCGTTTATTGAGTATGATTTTAAAACAGGCCCCGAGATAAATTTAAAATAATTATGCAAACGAAAATTAGTGCTAAAGAAGAATATTTTATTATGCAGATATGTAGGTACTATATCTACTATTTCTTTTTTTTTAATTAGGTGGCGTGTGTAACGTTAACCATTTGACTGAAAATACAATCTTTATGGCCTTTAAATTAACGGAGAAAAACATAATTAGAAATAGATTAGAAATATTCACAAAAGTATTTAAAATTTTCAAAAAAACATTGATTCATTCATTTCATCTAATATAGGTCAAGAATTAAAACTTTTCTATATCGTATCGTTATTATCTAAAATCAACAAAACATAAATGAAATTCAAGTCATCGAATTCATTAAAATATCGTGATTTTAGTAATTTGATAAATATAATAAAAACTAAAATCTATGTTCCGTCATAAGAATGTGTCTATTCTTTTATTTTTTATTTTTTTTTTTCAAAACTATAAATTAAAACGAATAGTAAGAAGTCATTGTTAATTTTACCTTTTGATACAAATACATATATACTGGCTGGTTCTGTATTACTAGCTGAGCAAGTATAATTTCCTGAATCCGATATTTGTGGTTCACGTATAATAAGCCGGCTTTGTGTTCTAAGCCCCGGTATTGTGTCTATACTAATGTCTCTGCGTGAATCATCATAATTAATCATACGATCGTTTTTCTGCCAATAGACATATTGTGGTGGGGTTGGACTCTGTGAAGTAAGAAAAAAAAAATATGTATATACATAAGAGAACGATATAAGGAAAAACATAACAACAATAATAATAAGGTAAAATGATAATAAATTGTTCAAATCCATCCATCAATTTCAAGGTTCAATTTCATACATTAATATTTATAATAAGAAAATCTTTTTCATTTACCTTAAATTTCATATATTTATTCTTTTTCTTTTTCTTTTTACGTTAGTCTTTTTTTTCTATTTTTTTCTACTTTTTTCTTTTTATATTCAATAGAAACCATTTCTACTTTACATTTTAATTACGAATAAAAAAGAATAAAAAAAAAAAACAAAAGTAGTGAACACTGAAGTACGGTCTGGCATCTATACTCTAATCAATAAAACACTACACCTCCCTGTAAAACACTGATATTAAAATCAATAAATTATAGGTAAGTTTTAAAAGGTGTAATGTGCTGAAAAATTACGCTTCGTTAAATTCTGTTGGTGTGAAAGTTTTCTTTTTCTAAATAACTTTCATCTCTTTTATATATGTGGCCATACTAAATAATAAACAAACATTACCACAAACGTGATTAAACACATATACAACCACCGCATGTTATATAAACATTATATGTATTTCAATATGCATATATGCCAACCATAATATCATGTGCCATATATAAAATACGTAAATTTATAATTATGGTTTCGTTTTAGGTAGCGTTGGTCTTATACGAAATTCAAAATCAATTAAAAATGTTTATAAATAAATAATTATCCTTTGAATTTGTCAACATTATTCTAAAAAGCAATTTCGAAAAAAAGAAAATAAAAAAAAAATTGTTTATTTTAAGTTTGCGAATGTCTTGATTGAATAGCATTGAAATTTTTAATGAAAATTCAATTCATAGATTTTCTTAAGTTCTAAAAATAAAATACGTATTTATAAATCTTAAAGGAAAATATTGTTTAATGGTTATTGATGTTAAATGAAACGCGATATTTATTTTATTTTCTTATTTAAGACATAGAAAAATTGCTAGTAAGAAATTTATTTAAAAAAAAAATCGATTTTCTTTTTCTCCCATAATATGTACCAATAATTTTCGAAAATGTTGATTGTTATTGTTCAGCTTTTATTAAAATGGCTAACACTCCGTTTATTATAATTAAATTGAAATAACAATTTTTATTAAGTTTATTTATGATGCTTTCGCTCTGGCATAATGTCATGTCTCCATTAATTAAAAAGTCTGCCTCATTCAGAATTTTAAGAAATCACAATTTAAATAACAAATTTATTCGAAATAAATTTAACATTTTTGTCATTGTATAATCATAATTTCCATGGCACAAAATTTAAATATATATACGTACATTTATATAATATTTTGGTAGATTATATTAAATATTATTATGTCGAACCACGATTACCGAATATATTACATCATTCATATTTATTTATAAACCCTTATCCTTTGTGACGCGATTTATTAATGTATGTACATATTTCTTTATGCGTTAAAGTAACCACACATGTGCCAATTCTCTATCTACCTACCTAATTTTCTTTGAGTAAATATATTTTCACATATCCCAAATCACTTTAACCATTCTTTGAATTTAAAAAAAAAAATAAATAAAAAAATAAGAAATAAACGTAAAAAGAAGCGAAAGAAAATCTCGAAAAATAAGTGAATAAAGAAATAATATAAATTTGGAATTGATCAATAATCCCCATTGTTAAACATATAATTTAAAACGTACATAATTTTATATATTCAATGTAGATAAGTATAGACAAATACGAATCCTTACCTTTTCAATTATGCAAACTAGATTAATAGTTGATCCCATATCAACATGTAATTCACCCGAACCTAATATGAATGCCTCGGGAACAACAACTTGCAGATTTACAAAATGTGATATTATCCCAGTTGCCGTTGAAACCTATGAATATTGAAAATTAAATTTAGTTACGATATCTTATTAAAATGTGTATTTGAAAATAAAATCAAAATGTGAATGTTGTGAGTCTTGAGCGATTAGACGAACAAAAACAAATATATATATATATAGAGAAAAGATAATAAGTAAATGTGTGCAGATATATAGCGGAAGGAGGTGAGCTTATATTTGCTTCCAATTTCGACAGCGCAGCTTCATACCAAATAAAAGATTGATTCAAAAATAAATGGCCGTGTTTTTAACAATGTTATCTCAGATACTCAGGTACCGAAATTTAATCCCCAGTGATACACAACGCCTGGTGTGTGTAATTTGTTCATTATTTCTTATTTTATTTATTTATTTATTTTTTTATTTTATAAATATTACCTAATTACATTACTTTATACAAATAAGCTCTCGGTATTTTAACCAATTATTTATCTATCAGATAATGATAATGAATAAATACCATCTATTAGGATATTTCTATTAATTTAATTTGTTTTTCTATATTTATTTTATTTGTAGTTTATGATAATTTTGATTCGTATTAGTAGTGGTAAACGGAACAAAATGATTGATAGCTGTCAATTAACTAATGGTTATTTAACACAAAAAAAGTGTACCACCTTCTGTATAATTCGATGAGTATAAAACGATATACTATTAAATACGTATTTAATATTATACATATAGTACCATTTTCGTGTCTATATATTATATATATTAATTCAATATTCTTTATAAAGTATCTTTGAATAGATTTTCTAATATTCGAATTAACTTTATTTATTTAACGTCCGATACTAATTAGTAGCGGCAATTTTAGGCTACGGATATATTTTATTAGATGGTAATTGTGATTTTATGATTAAACAACATTGATATATATATTATGTATATACTATATACTTTTCTGCTTTATTCAATAATCTAAAATCTTGTTGTTAAGAATGATAATATAGCAAAATCTGATACAAAAATATTGAACGAATCACCATTAATAAACTCGTTGGAAAAAACATGATTTTGATTCTAGTCAGGTACTAAGAAAAAAATAAAATAAATAAAAAGAACAACTAAAGTTATTTGCTGTATATAGTCTTTTCTTGTTTTTGATGGATTATTACTAAAGTCTAACATATACCGATTCGTACTCCGTTGTTATCGTTTTGTTTGGGGGAAGAAAATAATGTGTTAAGTAATAAGTTTCTATTACGAAAGAACGTAGAATATCAAAACATATTAGATTTTACAAAAAAAAAAAAAAAATTATATTACTTATATCATGTATTGTATACATATTACATATATGAGACTTAAAACACCACAAGTAATCTGTTTTATAGATGTTTTCATCGTATTTTATTTGACTAGAGATGAGCTAACACCTAGAATTAAGCCAAACATCCAAGGGAAATATGAAATAAAATATTGGGTATATCAGTCAGTGTGAAAGCTTTTACACATTTTACGATATCAATTAATAAATAAATAAATAATAAGATTCTGTTCATTTCATCGATCTACAAACGGAGTTTAATTTAATTTAATTTTTTTTTTTTTTTAGATTTCTTTTAATATCAATTTTCTAGCATTCCCCAGTAATGGACCCAAAAAATAAATTAAATATTTGATTGATGCGTATGCGTAATGGAAATCACTCTATTTATGTAGAAAGGCTTGATAAACGACAAAAAGAAAAAGGTTTTTTCAGAATGTTTAACATTTTCGGACATATAAATTTAATTAGCTAATATTTTCTTTTTAACATAATTAAAAGAAATAATTCGCATAAAATTATTATTTATTTTATTTAAAAATAATTCGTAACTTTGGCTATGTATACATGAATATATCAAGTAAACTGATATTGCTTGTGTAAATATCGAAACAAAATGAAGCAAAATGCTTTATTAATTAATGTTTTAAAAAGCTTTCTACTTCTTTTGGCTGAAATGTAAAACAAAAATTATTATAATGTGTGCAAAAGCATAGCATTATAAATACGACGTAATAATTATAAACTCTATGTAAAAAAAAGGGGTATTACACAGCAGAGCATACCTTTGTGTATTATGCTAACAATGTGCAATTTCAATTTTCATAAAATTATAAAGAAATTTGATTCACGAGGTTAATGAAGTGAATCCTTATGTTTAAATGTTTATTATGTAATATCTTTATATACTCGTATATTGAATATTTCTATTATGTGGCCTACTGTTTTACTTTGTACAATTTATCATTTTGTTATTTAATACATTTGAAAATGATTTCCTAGAATAGAAATTTTCCAAAGTACAGAATATTTACAAATTTTTTTCGAGTTTTTTTTTTTGTTGATGTTGTCTTCTATACTATTGTTTTTTGTTGCACGAATATTAATATTGTAAAGATTTAGAAATGCAACTACACTAAACTATTCAATTGAAATATAATGGTGTGCTATTCAGATTTTGCCTTAAAATAAATTTCTTCTATGCTATTGTTTTTGATTCTATATTATACGTTACTACAAATTTCTAGAGTTGTTAATATCCGTCAAAATTGAAAACCAGGTATCCGTTTTCAAATTATCCGCAAAACCGATATCCGTAAACTTACAAATCCGTAAAAATGCGCAAAAACCGATAGTGTCCGCAAAACTGTCAATATCCGAAAAATCGCCAAAATTTAATAATACAATGATTTGTTTTTTTAAACTTGTAGTTACAATTTGATCTTGTATTTACAAAGCATCTGAGTATAAAAGTCATGACTTTCACTTATATACATCGATGGCACATGACGTCATTATTCATTATTCTAAACTAAAGCATCACTTTAGTATCCATGTTTTGCATGCATTAAATGCTACTGAAGAATTAGTCAAAGTTCTTAAGCCTTTTGAGTTCGCAACGAACATTTTTTCATGCGAATTCAATCCAACAGTATCATTAATAAAATCCTCAATTTGCGAACAATTTCTTATAAACCAAGATAGTGATATCTTTGAAATAAGAAATTTAAAGGTTTTCATTAAAACTGAGTTCCAACACCGGTTAGAGAAAGAAAATAAAAATATGATTCGGACATACGTTGATGCTGAAGCTATAAATATCATACAACCATTTATTTTGATATTAGTACGTACTTGGATCTAAGATATAAAAATATTCTTGACAAGATAACTACTTTGAGATTAGTATCTTTTATTGGAAATGAAATTTATGAGGTAAACGGAGACAATTTAGTTCACGAAGAAAAAAGTTCCAACTGCAATAGACATTTCACTTTATCAAATAAATAAAAAAGAAAAATAAGTCACTTTTCAAATGATGGAAAACCAACAAAACAATTTATTCAAAGACATCAAAATTAGTGAATAAATAATAATTATGCCTGCATTTAATCAATCGGAACGTGCCTTTTTCGTTGTTTGAAACCACCACTTTTATATAAATTCGTATTTTCTTACTAAAATCTAAGGCCATAAATAACTGAATGAAGGCTATTATTATCTTAAAGTTTAATCTACTTTCTTTTATTTTAAGAACTAAATGATTAATAAAAAAAATAGTATTTTGTTTTTTTTTATCCGTGAAAACTTCAACTTTTGTAAAGCTGTCAATATCTGTGAAACTATATTCATTAACATTTCTATGAATATTCGTGTTCGATAAATTTAAGAATTTACCACTACCGATAATTGCTTTTCTTCAATAGAATTGAAATGGCGGTTTTCAGATTTAAGATTTAACGACAATATGCATATTATTTACATGTATTTTTAAATTTAAAAGCAATTACTATGATCCAGGCACAATTTCAAAGGATTTTAGACCATTCACAGAGTGCCGATCAAAAAAAAAAAATCGTTATAAAACCACAAGACGAATAAACAGCCATTTATATTATAGATGTTGATGATATTGATTGATATATCTAGAGGTTTTCCTTTTCTTTTTCTTTTTTTAGATTGAGGTCTGTTAATCCAATAAAAAATATTCGCTTCTCTAGACTTCAAATAACCTTGACGAAAGTTTCTGTATATTATAATACACAAAGCAATTCACATTCTCATGATTTATAAGACATATTTAGAGGTTTACCTTTAAAAGTATATGATATATAATGATTATAGAAATAACTATACATACCTGACATTCATACATGCCATGATCTCGTCGTTGAACAAATTTTATTTGCAATGTCCATGTATTTGATCCAGGTGTATGTAGTATGGCAAATCTTTCATCGTTTGTATACATTTGTGCTCCTGAAGATAATATATGCCAATCTCTTCGTCTAATCCAAGATATTTGATTCTATGGTAGTGTTAGATATTGTTAAGCATATGCGCCAATATCAATAATATCCAAATAACATTGATGTTTGCATTAAAGATGAATATTTATATGGGAAAAGCAAAACCAATATAATATATCTATTTTATTTATCGTTTCAGTTATAATGGTGTAGATATAGGTATATAGAAAGATATTAGTTGTAAAGTGCAAAATATTTTATGTGGTTGGCGTGCTATATAATATTTCAACTGTACATCCATCCATAAAATGTTTGTGTTGTTTATTTTATTTTATTTTATTTTTGTACAATAAAAATGTTTGGAAAGAATTCAGGTTTAATATAATATTGAGCCAAATCACAAATTATTGCATATAAAACCATAACATAAACATTATTCATGCTTTTTTTTTTTTTTTCAAAAGAAAGAAAATAAAATAAATATTTTAGATACTATAGAAAATAAAGCTGAACATATAATAGATTTAAGCCACAACAACAATTTAAATCATTCTTTTATTATATATTTTCAAATAGAGAATACAAAACAAAACGATGCAATATTAGAAAATGCATATTTAAACTTTTCGTGATATTAAAAAAACTTTAAAATCGAGAAACATATAATACCCAAGAACTATCAATTTTTTTTGAGAAATAGTTTCTTCTTTAAGCCGATTACATTTTTCTTTCAATATTCGAGTGAAAAAATAAAATAAAACATTGAATGTGAATAAAATTTAAGTTTATGAAATATCAAAGGAATAATATAGAAATCGTTCAATAAACTTAAAATAGGGAACACTGATAGCTAATCGGTTAATTGGAAAATTTCACGTAGTGAAATAATAGAAAAATCTATATGTTCTGAATCAATTTTATCAAAAATCACCATAGTATAATTTTTCCTTTCAATGAATTGAATCGGTAAGCCGCACGAACGGCTTTACGCAAATACATTTCCTTGAATTGCAGTAAGTATTTATTAATATTTCATGCAAATAAAATTTACAATATGTAGAATGCTTGCTGCAATTTTAATATAAAATTCATATTAAAAAAAATAATATATATATTTATAAATAATTGATTTACCTAGAAATATATCTAATTTTTTTTTCATTTACTTTCAATATTGGGCATAAGAAGAGCTTGGGTATTATCTCTTATTGTTATAAAAGGGTTATTATAATAAATAGACGCCAATAAAAATGTCTGCATGTCTAGTCTACCACTTATTAAGTATTGTGTATTATTGATTCAGTTGAACAACTTTTTGAGCCAAACAAACATCATAAAAGAAGAAGTTTGTCTGTAAGTAAAGCAACAAACGTATATTCTTCAATAAAGTTTACTAAATTTTATTTAGTTAGAGCTAATCAAATAGTAGAATTCAAAATGTTTAAAATATTTGAAACTTTCAGATTTCAATTCTTTCAATATGATATTTATTATAACTATAGTATAACGTACCGTGAAACAAAATAAAAAAAAAATAAAAAATATGATTTGTAACAGATATGTCAATAAAAGGCATATATAATTTACAATCGATAATATAATCAAAGGCATTTTTTCGAACTAAGTCTAACATATTTTTTATGTAGAAAATTATTAAAATGAAAATTGTTTATTATAATTGTAATGCTTTATTTGCTAACTGATATCAATCTAAAATCTAAATATCAATAATCTGAATGATACAAAGAACAATAAAACGAAAAAAAAAAAAAACAAATTCCATTAACCTAAAACTTTATTCATCATTAGAACTGCTCTACTATTATTTTCAAATTAAATTAATACCTCAAAACTAATAATTACGGTAGAGTCCGTACAACTTAGAAAATGGTATTTTCTACCAGTAAATAATTTATAAGTAGGTATCTCTAGTCGTGATATGAATATAACTACTAATACCCTTTTTATTAAAGATGTAAAAAAAAAGCAAAACATGAAAAAAAGTATGTGGCAAATAAAATAATCAAAACAGGGTATTCACTTCTAATAGTGTTTAGGGACAAAATAGAAGATTCCGGATATACATCTTTAGTCTGAGACTACTCTACATGAGAAATAGGTTTTGTGACGGAATGTAATAAAATCAATGTTAAACCAAAATAAAAAAAACACTATATTTATTATTAATGTTAGTAAATAAATATAAAATATTTTCTATCAATTTCAAATAATTACTTTCGATACAAAAAAAAACTGAATTTCTTTACATAAAACACGGAAAATATATTTTAATATGACATAATTACTCTATACGCTATATAAAAACTTATTATGAGAATTTGGCAAACTTTTTATGTTTTCAATATTTTCCTCTTATATGAGTATATATATATGGTTGGTAGATATGTTTACGATTTAAATTCATGTTTTTGTTTATTATAGGCTATAGTATTATCGAGTTGTAGGTATAAGTACTCTCTGCATAACCACATAATATATACCAACAAATAAATAAATAATAACAAATATTTAAACAAACGCATAATATCATAATATTTATAATAAATATATAGAGGTATAGTTACGAATAATGAATACATATAGTATATATGAACCATAAAATCAACTTTAATTATCCTTTCGTAGTATTTTTTTTGTTTGTAAACATAGAAAAATTAATTTGATATAGCTATTTATTCATTGCTGTTCATATATTGATAGAAATATAATAAAAAGTTTCCATATAAATATTTGTGAGTTACCTTATAATATAAAACTTTTTTGAAAAGTAATAACTTTTTATTTATTTCCTCTTTTTTTTTTTTTTTGGATAATCAGCGAATAGAGAATTGATTTTTTCTTATCGCTCGATTAGAATTACTTATTTAAATGTTTAAGATGAAAGAATTTATTGCGCAATTTCACGATACTCATAATTTCAATTAAGAACTCATTAAAGTAAACTTGTTTAGCGTTAAGTCTTTTCGCCTATTAAATGCTGACACAATATTTCAACACAATAATAATTACCTTTGGTATAGGATTTGTAATCGGAAAACAATTTTTCAAATTAAATTTTGTGACGAATGGGTTTAGTCTAAACTTCAAACATTTATTGAAGCATTTTTTCAATCATGAAACTATTAATCTGCAATTTAATTAATTAATTTTAGTGATGTAAACCATCAAAATTGGTTCTGTAAGACCGAAAACTCTTAAACTGATTTTAAATGCTTTATTTGGATGATTTAAAGTTATTACTAAACTGAAGTTAAAAAATTAACCTTAAATATTTTTTTTTTCGATATTCAGTTGAGAGCTATGTTAAAAATCATCTTGTAAATAACTGAAAAAAAAAATTGTTTGTAAACATTTTCAAAAGTTTTTAGTTTTCCTAAATAAATATTTCTTGTTATTTCTTTATTGTTTTTTAAATTGGTTGTACAAACGAAAAGAAAATGTTTCTGGGTGTATATTATATGCAAAACGGGAATACATTGCTTATTTTTTCCTTACATTTTCGATATAATAGTTCAGTTTATTTTTATTATTATAATTCAGCTTATTTTTAATATTATTCCTATGGAATGGAAAACAGAAATGGTGTTAACGAATTAATGGTGATATTTTTTTTTTTTATGTACAAGTAAATGTTTCCAAATTATACGGAACATATACGTTTTAACGTACATTAGTTTTAAGCTATTTTCTTGTGAAATAAGCTGCTAAAAGAATATTAATAAGACTAATAATTATAATAGCTGGAAGCAAGGGCATATAATTTGTATAATTTTCATATTAAATATAGAAAATGTAAGAAATATGGAATTTAACTATTATGTTTAACAACCCGTAAATTTTAATTTTCTCTTGCTCCCATACAAAAAAAAACATGAAAATAAATAAATAAAAAAAAAAAAAAAACAGAAAAGAAGATAAAAGCCGTTTTGCCTTTTTACCTTTGCATTTATACATTCATATATGTATATATTTTTATCGCTTAATACTTCCTTTTCCTCTCTGATGATGATACACACCACCGGAATTGTATATATATGTAACATTTATAATATCAGGAGCATACCAGCAATATATTTTATATAAAAATATATTCTATAATGTATTATATAAATATTAAACATGAATTTTGAATACAGTAGATACTGAGGTGCAGGTAGATGGATACAACATTAAAATACTTAATATCACAGCCATTTTTAAGCTCTAAAAGACAAGTTAAAGCTTTATGAGTAATACATCAGGCTGGCAATCAGAGTATCTACATTTACGTTAGGTTTGTCTAAATGATTGTATTTTTTTTCCTTATATTTCTTCATCAGTATTTCCATAGTATATATATATATATATAAGAGCAAAGGTATAAGGTGTTGTACATATTATTATCAGCTTATTTTTATGTGTCTGTTGAATATATTGTATGATAATTTTGGTTTTTTTTTCTTTTTTTTATTATTAAGAAAAATACAAAAATCATAGTAGCCTCTTTTGACTTGTAATTTATTTTTATTTATACCTCGATTTATACCGACTAAGCATTTACTTTGAATTGTAGGCATGGCAAGCATGTCAGTTTTCCCGAATTCAATAGAACATATTAAAATTAAGTTATTTTATACAAGGGTTTGCACTATATATTTTTTTATACAGGCTACAGGTTTTTATACCAGATATGTTTTAACAATACAAACCGGTTTTTTTATGTTTTGCTAAGTTTTAACATCATATAAGTATATTAGGTTAGGGTGGTTCGAATTTTTCAGATACCATTGTTTTTCTGAGTTGCATTTTGTCTCATAATTACCGTCATATTTTTTTTTTATTGAAATCTCTGAGGTAAGGTAGATTGAGACATCTCATGGTTTTTTTTTACCATGTGATTCAACCTTTTGACTTAGTTAAACACCTCGCGGAGACTGCAATAAAAAAAATATGAGACAAAATGGCAACTCAGAAAACAATGGTACCGGCAGTTCTAAAAAATTCGATCCACCCTAATATATATTGAGACATATATCGTAAATCATTATTACATATTATGCATGAAACTGAATAAGTTGAGTATATATTTATTCGTATACGTATGTGGTGAGTGCAACCAAAAAAAAAACGATAAAGTAATAATATGCGAGTGTTATTGTTACTGCTTCTGTTATGAATTCTCTATTATAAATATCTACATATTTTTACATAGGATTAATCATAAAATAAAACATGCTTCATATGTTCACATATAAAAAAAAAGGTAATAATTTTTTTTTTAGGTATGCTGAAATAATAACATTCTCTATTATTAAACTATTTTGTATATTTTTTATTATTTTTCTTCATTCCATAAATAACTAAAAAAAACTGCAACGTGTTTGCAAGTGAATTTCCATAAAAATGTATAACAGGCTCTTTAATTTAATCGAAAACTAGCAAGAAAAATGCAGAAAACACCAAACAAACCCAATTAACACCCACTCTATCCACGCCGGCAACTTTACACACTAAAAAGGCAGTTCCTCCTAATTGGACGGTGGTGTTATGCGCCATCATCTGCAAAAATAAAATAAAAAAATAAAATGAAATATTTATATTTTATAATACAGGACGATACAAGTAGAAATAGAAATTAAATTTATAAAAGAGAATTGAAAAATAATGTCAAGTAGAATTTAATAAATAACTGAATGTAATTTAGAGTTGAGTTTTATTTTGCTTTTTTTATTTATTTTTTTTATACTGAATGTATGTTATTAGATAAGTGCGAGGGCAAATGTGAAATTATTAAAAGTAACTTAATGAAAAAAATAATTAACAAAAAGCTCTTATTATTAAATACTTCTTATGCAATGCGCACAGAAATAGTCGCAGAAAAAATTTCCTGAAAAAAAAAATGTTCTAAAAGTGAATAAAGATTGACATATGTAGTTTTAATCTCTGCACAAGTGAAAGTCAATATAAATGAGATGCCATCAACAAACCTAATATGCTATGGGTTATTAGACATTTTGTATTCAACCTATAATTATATTAAATGAGAGTTGATTCTTAAAATTTTCACCAAACGACATCACCTAAGAATAATATTTAGTTTTTCAATGTATTTTTAGTAAAAATAATTTTACTATAATTATAATACATTCATATTATATAAAATATTTGTATTTACGCAATACTTATACGATTTGAAATTCGGGAACGAACACACAAGCAAGTTTATTGTCGAAAATACATCTTTCTGACTTCTTTTAACTCATCTTCGCGAAAATAGTGATAATAGAAATTGGACAATATACTTGTTAGCGTGTGCTCAGCTTTAAATTTATTTCCTTGATTATATTTATTATAAAGCGCTGGCTCCACGAAAAAATGACTCTTATTTCACCAAAAACAGAAAACTATTATTTAAATTAAAAATTGTCACTCTTACCAAATTTTCATATTTGAAAATCGCTCTTATTAACATTATTTAAAAAAATATCTTTTATTAGGCTTTACACTACGAAAAAAAACTCTTATTAAATCTTTTGAGAAAAAGAACTCTTGTTAAAATTTTCGAACAAAAAATTCTTAATAAAATTTTCGAACTAAAAAGCTCTTATTTCAACTTTCGAAGAAATAAAACTCTTATTAAAATTGTTACCTAACAAAATTTTGCCAATAAGAGCGATTTTTAAATATAAAATTTTGTTAAGAGCGAATTATTACTGAATTTTGCAATAAGAGTTTTTTTCTTAAAAATTTTGAGAACAGTTTTTATTTTGTGGATAATTTTGATAAGAGCGATTTTTAAATATGAAATTTGGATAAGAGCTCTTTGTTTTGGGATTTTTTAATAAGAGACATTTTCTCGTGGAGCCAGCAACATGATTTATTGATATCGGATACTAATTCTTTATTACTTTTTTAAATGATGTATTGTTTTAACTTAAGTCAGTTTATTTAATTATTGGCAAATAATTAAAGTATAAGTTTTGCAACATTTTTTTTCTATTTTTTTCAACCGCAAGATCTCCAGACTAAGTGAGTGGATATTACTATACTGTTCGAAGCGCGTATATATGCTGCTTCTACCATGAAGAAAGGGATAAAAAAAATATATTTGTTTCAAATTGATATTATTAGTCATCGACCACTCATTAAGGGCAGCAGCTTCGGCTCATGAAAACATATATCCAATCTAAGGTGATCTTTGCTTTTATTTTAGTTTAGTTTCTTATTTTGCTCAGGATTGAGTGAACGGATTGAAATGAATAAAAATTAAATGACCACAAGAGTTTATTAAAGCAAAAATAAATTGGTGTATTTTCTATACCTTAAAAAATAAAACTAAAAACAATATATGGAATACTTATATTTGCTCAAAAAAAACAACCAAAAACTTCAATAATAATTGAACTTTGCTGCGAATCAAATTAAGAGGTGTTGCACAGTGATTTTTTTAAATTTTAAACGTTACCAGTTTTAATATTTACTAATTATGAATATTTTTTTTTAAATCAATTTATCAATAACAACCCTTCATAATTTAAAAATTAATTTACATCCTACTCTTTTATATTTAAACTCATGAAAAACGACCCAATTCTGCAACATTTTTTTTTCTTTTTTTTTTTAACATATCAAAATGTAATTGCATGTGGGAATATAAATCGAAAAATATAAAATATCATTGCAATATTTTCAGCACTACTTCGACATACCTACCGCATTTAAATGGCCTACAATATAATATTTCATTTACCATAAATATGCTGATTTATCCAACCATAAATCCAACAAAAAAAAAAAAACATTTAAACTCTTTACCTACTGCATATATTTCATGCTATTTAAAAAAAAAAAAATAGTATATTGTAATATAATGTAATGCAGTACCAGCAACGGCACAGCATCAGCCAACAGCCAACAGCATACACAATATTTTTATACGCTTTATGTTCAATGTTATATGTATATTGTATATGCTTATACCATAAAATGCCTTATAATGTATTGCAAAGATATATTATGTTGTAGTTGTAAATGAAAAAGTATATTTTGGGTAAGTGGTAAGTATATCGTCATTGACAATCTGCATTATATTGTATTAAAGTAGTAAAATAATTGATTGGGATTTCGTTGTTCACCATAAAATAAAAATATAAATTTTTGTTATACATAAAACAGTTAACGACAGATTATTTACTATTTTTTAATATGGTGTTCGAGTTCACTAATTTAACAGCCTGATTACTATTTGGCATTATAATTTAGTAAATAAAAATTATAAATATGTTTTGTGTATCATTTTCAGAGCTTAACTATATAATATATATTAGGAAATCCTTCTTTGCACTGAATTCAAGTTTGAATAAACTTATTTATTGAAACAATAAATATTTTATGAAAGTATTCTTGCAAAATAGAAGTTGTGCAGTATGAATAATATGATGAAAATTGAATAATGTGCTAGAATCTTAGAAATTCAATTTATATTTAATTCAAGCAGAGATAATTTTTAAGATCAAGGAGGTCACAAAATAACTTTCTACTACAGTACTTATTAAAACTAAAGGGCTAAAGTTGGATTTTATTTTTTTAATGGAAGTTTTATTTATCATATCTAATTTAAAATTATAACAAAAAAAAATGTGGCACAGTTTTTATTAATAATAGTATATAATATTAAATTATATATATATATTTTTTTTTTCACTTTCACAAATTTAGCGGCTTAAATAAAGCATTGAGTATCCATATAAATACGGCCTGGCGTTTTTATTTATTTTTCATTTCTATTAATCAAAAAGCTTCTGGATGTCATTTTATTTATATTTCATATTCTTCATCACAATAAATATCGAGAAGATGAAATTAATTGACTGGATGATAATAGTAAGTTGATTAGGCGTTCAAATTTAAAATTTAATTTTATTTATTGTCTTATTTATAATTGTTTTTATTGAACTTTTACAATTAGAGTATTGTTCCCGGTCTTCGTGCTGGTAGTCGTCGTCGATTACCCAATAGACCTAAGAATTTTTTTGATTTAAATATTAATTGAAAACTAATATAATTTTAATTTTAATTTTAATTTATTACCTAATCCACGAGGTTGCTCTGAAGATACTTCAATAGCTGGTTCCGTAGATTCTTCTTTGTTATCACCTTCCTCTTCATGTGCAGCTTCTTTTGATGCTAAGTCATTTTCATCTACTGGTACTTCTTCCTCTTTAGCTGGTTCTTCTGTAGAAAATGCATTAACTGTAAGTACAAAGCGTGGAAATTAAATATATTTAAAAACCTGTTGTTGAGGACGCTGAACCAATTTTTCGACGTGAAATTAATGGATTTGCTTTTCGATTCGCAGTATAGGCAGTTGCTGGTTTTGTTCGTTCACTACTTGAAGCACGTGGTTGAATTTGAATTCGTGGCCGATTACGTAATCGATTTAATCCCGTTTGAGGTTGCGTGGAAGTTTCTTCACCCGATTGCTCTTTATCATCAGCAGCAGCCACTTCTTTATTATCAACAGCCGTAACAGCTGTATTTTCCTTATCGGTATCTGTTGAGTTTGATCCTTCAGCTGTGACTTCTGATTCTGGTGCAGTTGCACTGTTCTTTAATAATGGTGATATTCTTCCCCGTCCAGCTAATAATTGATTAGGTCGTCGTAAATTAAAACGAGATGCTGGACGTAGTGACGGGGCAGAAGTTGCTGGTTTTTCTTCGGAATCAATTCTAGATTCTACATTTTCATTACCAACGCTATTTTCATCACCTGTGGCTGTGCCTTCAGCAGATGGTGCAGGTGTTGTTGGGCGTGGAGCTCCACGACCACGAAGTTGGAATGAAGGACGTGGCCTTACAGTACGTTGGGTTGAGCTAGGCACCGCTGACGTATCTATCGCATTTTCATCTGGATTTTTCTCGTCAACGGGAGTGGAAGAAGTTGTTGATGATGAACGCAAATTAAAGCGATTACGAGCTATAATAATAAAATTAAATAATTTAAAAAGTGACAATTTAAAAATAAAAATGTAATACTTCTTCCACGAATAGGAGTTGCAGATACAACTGGTTTATTTTCTTCTTTTACTGCTGCTTCTTCAACGGTTGGTGGTGGTGATGATGAGGGACGTGCTCTGTTGCCGAATGATGGGCGTGAAAAGCGATCTATAAAAATAATTAAGGAAAAAAAAAATTAAAATATGAAATGATAATTTTCATAGAGCCGCCGAAACAACTTACTTTTAGTCTTTACTGGAGCTGATGATTCACTAACGGCTTCCTTTTGTTCAGAAGGTGTCTCAGGTGCTGCTGTTGAAGATGGTCTTAATCTAAAACGATTTCTACCGGCACCAAATGGTGATTTACGTCCATTAATTAAAACTGGGGCTTCAGTTGTGGTAGTACTTGTAGTTGTTGGTGACTCTGTAGTTGTTGTAGATGTAGTTGTGGTAACGGTAGTCGAAGATGATGGTAGTAATGTTGTGTACTCATCTGTACTCAGAGAGGAATCAGTAACATCTGTGGTTGCGCTTTCATCATCATTTAAAAGTGTTGTTGCATCAACATTTGAATGTTCATTAGCTAAGTGAGCGTATAAATCAAGAGCAACCTTATCCATAATTTGTGTTGTTGGTTCAATATCACTTGCAACAGTTGTTAGTTCATCAGAATTAGAGTTTCCACTTAAAGATTCCGATAATGATGGTTCAACTGGTGAAGCAAGAGGTATTACAGACTTTTCCCTTTCTTTAATATCAGCATTTTTATTAAATTCATTTTCAGAAATGCGTGCTCCTTTTGATTGACCTTTATCACCTCTATTAAAACTTTGACTATCAACCAATTCTAAGCTTGGTCGCTTTACACTAATTTTTTTTGTTGTCTCATCAACACTACTAACAATAGAAACACTTGGGGTATTACTGACACTGCTTCGTGGAGGAAATCGAGTATTCAAAGGTAATCTTTCCTCAGCAACTTCTTCAACGACTGGAATTGATTGACGTCCTTTACCACGTGATACTGGTATTTCATTTCGTTCAGCAGTTGGTTTTGATGTGGAACTAGTACGATCTACAGACGTGTAACGATTTTTTCCACTGCTACGAACTGGCTCTTTTGCTTCTGTAACCTTTTCTACGGTGGACGATTTTTTGTTATCCTTTTCATCTTCATCATAATAATAGTAAACATACTCGTATTCATAATCCATACCATTTGGTCCTTTCTTTATTTGAATGCGGGAGGTCTAAAAAATGTGTCAATATAATTGGTTAGATATATTTAAATGTTATTAAATTATTTCAATTCAATAATTGCAAACTGCCAGTTAAAGATTTTTGTCCCATTATTTGGAAGAAATAATGTTTGTACCTGCTTATTTTCTGAACCAGCTTCATCTAAGGAATCTGAATCTTCAATGAGGCCATCATTTACAGTTTTCGGTAAGCTTTTAACTGTTGTCAAAACTGGCTTAGCTGTGGTTGTGGTTGATGAATCTTCAGCATGTCGTTTAGCATCAATACTTTTTTTTATGTCTTCATTTATTAATGCACTAAGAACAGGATTTAATTCTGGACGTTCTTTCGTTGAAAAAAATTGTTGTTTCTTTAAATCAATTGATGATGCTGATTTTGTGTATTTTAGTTCTGACTGTAATATTTTAAATGAACATCAGTTAATAAAATTTGAATTATGCGAACACTAATAGAATTTACCTTTTTTGGTATTTTACTTAAACTAGATGCCGACTGTCCTAGAGACAGGGTAACAAAGCAGCTTAATATTAGTCTGAAAAAATAATAATAGTTCGACATCTAAAAAACTTTTCTTTTTTTTTTAATTAATCAATACTATTTTGTAAAAATTTCCATTTATGTTGTTGTGCTTCATATTTTGTACACAAATTTTACATCAATCATTCATTCTCATATATGGATGCATATTCATCACAACTCATGCAAAATAAAAAAAAATATAAATAAATGCTCAGGAGTATTGTAGTCGTCGACACCAAGGTCTATAAATAAACTTATACATTGACTTACAACTGATTTGACATCTACAATTCATTTCAATCACATCAATCTCATTCTTTGATTATCTAAAATATTGTACACTATACAATACTACTATACAATTTCTAGTAGATTTTTAGAGCATTTCAATATTTTCTATTCCAATAAAACTATATGGAAACCAGCAATTATAAGTAATTCTCAAGTGAAACAACTTATCTAATATCTATTAAGTTTTATTTCCTTCACTTTTACTATAATCAATTAATTAGTGGATGATTTACTGATATTATATTTATCTTAATTAATGTTTGTATACAATGCATAATTTTATTTCCTTCATTTGTAATTATAATTTGTTTACACCACATTTAGAAATTTTCTTTAATATAAGTAGTGTTTATCTACGCGCTGCTTTTTGCAGCTGTTATATGTAGTTACAAAAAATAATAAATAAACAAACAGAAAGTATTGATAATTTCCAATTTTAAATATAATCAACAATTTTGATACCCTAAAAGTAATACAAAACAAAAATAACGTTAATCTCATTATGCTGATTTGAAAAAAATGTAAATATATAAACTTATTATCACCACAACAAATCAATAATAAGCTGTAATCAAACTTTATTCGTTTTGAATTCGTTTCGCTCAACATTATTGTTAAATTCAATAGATTTATTAATATATAAAATATGGCAACAAAACAGATATTATAAAATGCTACCGTATATTGTGCAAGCCAAATACTCCTCATTTCTCACAAAGCATATTACATATACTATATACATACGTACATACATACTTCAAATTCTTAGCAAATTTATTCAAACAAAAAAAAAAATACCGAAAAAATTATAATAATGTATTTGATTAAATACACAATCAGTTAGATAATGCAGAAAACAACCACATTTCACAAAAATATAAAATACAATATAATAAAAAAATAAATAAACCACAACATAATTATCTATTTACCTTAATGTTTAATAACGACTCATATATGTAATCATTGAATGTGCACAAGCGCATAGTTTAAAAACTATACACACAGAGCTCAATAAAATTGAGTTAAAAACTGGTAATATTTATAAATGGCATAGGATATGCTTATAATAAATAATTATATAACAGTTCTTGGGCTCGTGGCTAAGCAATAAAGCAGGTCAGTTCTATTCATAACACCATATATTTTAAATTTTCAAAAAATATTTAAAAAAAAAAAATACTAATAATGAAACCATAAAAAATGTTATACACATTTTTTAAATGTCTCTAATTTACCATGGACTGAAAATTATATACTTAAATTATGACTGATATTTTGCCATTTATAAAATTTCTTGTGAAAGGTCAAATAGTTTTGGTGTTATAAGATATGTTTATTTTATATGCACTTCAATAAAAATTATTATTTAAAATATCATACCTAATACGAACTAATAGTGAATTCTCTATGAAATAAGACTGGTTTGTATTCATAAAAAAAAAAAAAAAAAATTATTATTATTATTATTATCAAGTAAAGTATTTTATACATTACACATACACAAATTCAACTCAATACGGTTCATTTATAGTAAAGCAATATTATTAAGAAAATAAAATATAACAATATATGTATACCTAAAACAACCATTAATGGAAAGTGAATCTGAAATTCCATATTACAAACCCAATGGTATAAGTTAATGTAAATATGTATAGATTGTATTTCTAAGCTGGTTATTTTTTTTTTTTGGTTTGGTGTGTTGGTTATTTTACGATTTTTGTTTTTCTTTTTCTTTTATATTAGTTCAATGGAATTATGCAAAATAACAATATAATGTGTAATGTGGGTTCCAATTCCACAATAACACATATATATATAATATAACGAAATCAAGTTTTATATGGCTTGATCTCGAGTTTGATGGCATTTTCTTCTTTCATATTATATTTTAATTATTTACTAATAATATTCACCTATTTTATAATAAAATCGAGAGTGATAATTTTAATACAACTACATTTGATTATTATCTGAAAAAGGTTACATTATTGATTACGATGTTGTTGGTTTTTTTTTTTTTTCATCTCTTTTTGCTAATTCATATATGTTACTATGCACCATTCAAAATAATTTTATGAATATTTTAAATTTCTTAAATACCATAGTTTTGGTGATGATCGGACAATATTATAATTTAAATTTCGTTGAAAATTTTATTGAATTAACTAATAAAAAAAAAAAACGATTTATATTTTAAATTAAATAAAGTCGGCGGATTGATGGAAGGCCAACTAGAATTTCTATCAATTTCTTGTAGTTTTATTTTGTTTTTTCTTCCGTATTTCTATCTACTTTCGCAAACATTTTGTTGTCGTGTCAGATTAAAATGAAAAATATTTCTCGATATTTATAGCATTTTTATAATTTGTATATGTTAAATAGTGCATATTGATGAATCATTAGATGTTTCTATTATAATGTTAAATCTATTAATACATACTACATGTGGGGAACAGGTGGTCTAATCGGTTTGGTAAAATCAAATATTACGGATATTCGGATATAATTTTGTAAAGGTCATATAATTGCAGTATTCCCAGAAAAATTAAAATATTATTGAATAATTTTACAAATGCGTACTGTGATTAATAGGCTGTTACAACATAAAGGGAATAACCTAATTGTTTTATGAATTAATATATAATTATTACACAAATTTTGAATTGCCTAGTAATTTCGATTCAAAATACAAACAAATACTCAGATCAAATAGATGTTTGGCAAATAGCAAAACTAAAGTGCATTGCAATATAGGTGGCTTTTTATGAAAATATGGAATAGCCTGAATTAGGAGAGCTTTTATATTTAAATTACCGTTATTTGCTATTTGATCCAACAATTCGTTGCAATTGTGATTCAAGGTAATTATATGGTTTTATATGTAAACTGAATAAATTATAATTTAGATACATATGAGTATAAAAACTTGATGGTAATATGAATTAAAAGTTTACAAATCAAATTCAATATTGAAAATACACTTTTTAAATGAAAATCAATATAATGTGATGCAACGTTTGCAATTAATATTTAATATTATAAATTACATTATTATTATTTTTTTTTATTTAGTAAAAACAATTATGCACAGCAGCAAATAAGTCTTCGTTTGAATGGTTAAACATTTATATATTTAATTAAGAGATTAATGCATAAATGTGTTTATTAATAAAATAAATAACAACCGAATAATAATTCAATAATTATTTAAATATTCTATAATTTTAGGAATGCAGAGAGTTAAATCTAATCGTGCTCATTAAATGGAAATAATTAATCTGATTAAAATTTATATAATTTAACAGGCAGAACCTACAGAATATTAATAAAATTAGAACCAAATTACAAATCAATACATTTTGTGGTCGCTAAATCTTCTATAAAATAGAAAAATATATATTTTAATTCAATAGAAATTTGTAAGCTGTCGTATGATTTTATTATAAATATATATTCTGTATATAGTTACAGAATTTCATTAATTTATGATTTGCATTTCATTACATCAGATTAAAAATGTTATTAATACTTTTTTCTCGTCTTTTATTTTCTTGGTTTCTCTCTTTTTCGCATTTCTATTTTCCTTCCGTATATCAATATTTCCTGTTATTCTCATTTAACGCATAAATTGATATAACAATTTACGAAATATAATATTCATTTTTGTCATACATTAAACAGTTCAATATTGATTAAAAAAAAAAGAACGCTTATTTAAAAATAAATTTAGAATTGATCACTGAATATCTGATATGAATTAAGAAAATGAATGAAATCACGTAAAATATTGCTTTCGCCTCACTAAAAATAGAATAAAATTCAATAGAAGGGAAAAAAAACACAAAATGTGTGTGTTTTTTTTTAAAATTGTAAATGAACTACTTACTCAGTCTTAGCTCTACCAATTTCTTTATTTTTCATAGGCCGCTGACATGCAAGTTAATTCAATTACTATGCTGTGTGCTCAACAATTCAAGACTCACATTTTGAAGAAAATTAATGTCTATTCAATTTATTTCTATGATTCTTATTCGAATAGTTAATATTGTCACTTATTATTTTTATTCGCTATATGACACAAATAATAAGATCATTATAATGAATCATTTCCATTAAACGATGAATAAGATTACAAGAAAACTAAATATACTCGTTACAATACAGCTTACATTAAAAGCTATCTGATATTTCCAAATAACTGGCGAATATATATATGTAATGTATAACTAAATATCCTTTTGAATTGGCACCATTTTATTTTAAATGAAAATAATATTATGTCATTTAAAAAAAAAAAAAAATTATGCAAATTATTAAAGAAACCTAAAAATATCAAGAGATGATATTAAGATAATTATTATTATTTCATAAATATTTATTTTATTTTTTTTTTTTCAAATATATTTAAATAAGTTTTAAATCATTTTTATAAATTGTATTGCAATCAAAGAATTTTTGAAGGTTAAACCACAAAAAAATAAATAAACAATAAATAACTACACAAAATTATGTTCGGAATGCTTCATTTTTTTTCCACAGAAAAATGACTCTCAATTATAGTTTATATTTATTTTATTTTTTTTTTATCATCTTTTTCATCGCATTCCAGTTATTCCGTGCGGTCAATGAAATTGAAGTGATCGCTTGATGCTATAATATAACCAATTATATTTAACTACTATACTATTATCGATATACGATTTCTTTATAAATAATAAGATTTTCTTTTTTGTTTTTATGATTTTTTTTTGATTTTTTTTGTTTTTTTTTTGTATAGGTTAACATATATATATATCGTTTTGTTATACATCAAAGAACTAAAACCGAATTCCGAATATCTAACATTTTATCAAGTGTTTTATTTATTATTTACACTATTGAATAATACTTATGGCACATTTTTTTTTATTTATTTATTTTTTCTTTTTTTTTTTTACTTAAAATGTCATAACTATTGAAATTAATATCAATAAATACGGTCTAATAATTAACTTAAATAATAATGATAAAAGAAAAATTTCACGAAATCTGTGCGTTATATTATAAGTAAATAGTCTAAACATTTTTGTCAATAATACATTCACGCCTATATTTATAATTGGCAATATTGAAAATATATAATAATTTAAATATTTATAATTTTTTTTTCTCCACCGGTTTTTTTTTCAGGTTTCTTTTCTCTTCTTACTTAATTTTTTCTTTCAATTTTTTTTTTTTTTTTGAGCAAGTATGCGATTAACCTGTTGTCTCTATTTTCGTATTTCTATTAGTATTGTATGGCATATTAAATTGTATGTAACCACCAGGTACATAGTACATACTTAAAATGTCACAATCATCTTCGTCATCATTACCAATCATCATGCTTATTAAAAATTTATCGAGTGTTAAAGATTAAGAAAGAGTTGTACAACAAGTATATTATTAATATCTACTAAATAAAAGTAAAATTTTATATTACAATAAGACGAGAATAAAAACCAGGTGACCCTCAAAAAAAAAATCCAATCTAAACCCGCATAATAAAGTTTTAATGAAGTATTGAAAATATGTATAAATTTAATGATTTTCTGAACTACATAAAATGTACAGTAAAACCACTCTAACTTAGTCACAGTCACAGATGTAAATCAATCCGATCTATATAAAGCATATAGTCACATCATAGTCGTATAGCCTATAGAATAAAACCTCTTCTATATGAATAAAACCTCTCTTGGCTGAACCATTCCTCTCCACTTAAAATAAAAGATTTTCGCTCCGAACCAGATGATGTACATTCTAAACTAGAAGATATTCATGCTGAACCCAAAAGTATTTCACCCAAATAAACATATATATGATTCAGCTAAAAAGATTTTTCAGTGTTAATGTTTAACATCTTAACATCATAACTATAATTACATTTAAGCACGCACCTAACATAATTCTTATCCAAAAACTCATTTCTATATTCAATCGCACAATGAATTTGGTTACATTATAATAATACACATCAAATAAACATAATAGACATCAACATCATTTCAAATATCAATACCATATAAAATATAACGCTATATATCGAACATTACACCATCATCAATTTAATTCATGCACACCATCCCATTAAATTCATCCATCAATATATTATTATAATGTAATTCATTAATAATAATTTAGAAACATTTAAAAAAAAAAAAATCGGATTAAAAATTTAAATAATTTATTTCAAAAAAAAATTTTTTTTTTTTTTTTTAAAGAAACATTTAAATAACTTACATATGACGCAGCATCATCATCATTTTAAAACTTTCACTTTTCATTATTAATTTATTTATTATTTATTATTATTTAGTAAGTATTTTATCACTATATCTCATACAAACACTAAAATACTGTTTATTTTTTAAATTAACAATATATATATATATATATTTCTGTGCGATTTAATTAACTTGTAATTAAATTTTTCTCGTTCACTTCAAAACGATGCTGAATAAGTAAAATTAAAAGAATTTGTTTAATTTCGCTGGTTTTTTTTTTTAATTTTATTTTTTTATTTAATTACAATATCGACGCCAAAATTGCTATTAATTAAAAAAAATCAATAATTATTTACAGATTTTATTAATTGTTTTATAGAATTTTAGATTCTCATATTATTATTTAATATTTTTAATTGTTTGTTTGTTTTTTCATTTATAATTATCCCAAATCCATTTTCACCTTCGTCTTTTTACAGTACCAATTTAACCAATGGGTAGATATTCACAAAATCACAACACGGATATCTGCAATTAATATGCGCATGCACACAATATTTATATAAGCAATTCGAGGCGACACGCTGCCGTTAAAATTTTTTTTATTTTTTTTTTGTTGTTGTTATATAGGTATTTATTATTTAAACAAAATATGCGACAAGTAAAACGTGTGCTGTGTGCATTTAATTTTAAAATTGTGTGTGTGCAAAATTGTTATGTGGCTTGACTTATAATGTTTTATTTTTATTTTTATTTTTATTTTTATTTTGTTGTTTTTGAGTAAATAAAAATTGATGCGTTGTGATGCTTGTGGTTTTGATCATAATATTAAATAAGATACAGGTTGGGTCTTGGATGCAAAGAGATAGAGTGGTAAGTGTGCAAATAAAAATTGATATTTCAGTGATGTCATCCATAATATTTAATTATAAAAATATATTTGTTAGTTAACACGAATCAATTTGGGATCGGTTCATTACTTACTTATGCATTAATATTTAGTTGTTGTTCAATTACATACCGGATGTATGAGAATTTAAATAGGAACTGTTTGGCAACACTTTTTGTGTTTTGCTTCTCTTTTTTATTTTTTGAAATGATTAAAAGAGAATTTGAAAATAATTTCCAATTAATAACCATTTAATTTCTAATACATCAACTTTATTTAAGTCTAAATAATCAAAGAACAGCTTTTATAAATTTTATATATAAATTGCGAATCTGTAGCTAAATTATCCACTGATGATACTTTCGTTAAAAATACATTTCGCTTAATTGGAATTATAAATAATCATAGAAATTTGTTTTTGTGAAATGTTTTAAATTTAGTTTGATATTTTCATTAAAAATTTATAATCATAGGATGCGATTAATGTACCTGAACAAGAAAACCGCATCAATATTACGTTTAATTTATCATTAGTATGTAGTACCGACCTATATCAGAGTTTATTAAAACGTCATTTATGAAAAGATAGAAAATGAAAAGTAAATTCGTTCATTTCAGTTTGAATTTAAAAAGAAATTTCAAATAAATCAAGAAAAAAAATAATATGAAAATACGAAAATATCTTTATATTTGCAACTTAAATATTCTATGCATGATCATCATAATATCAAAAGAAGGCTCAGTTAAATAGAAATATAAAAATAAGAAACAAAAAAAAAAAAATTAATTATTCATACCACACAAGGTGTCATATAATTAATTGCAAGCAAATTATATTCCTATTAAAAATTCATTTTAATAAAATAGAAGTGCAGCTCAAAGTGTCTCTTAGTAAAATATTGTTGTCTGCACATTTTGTTTGTTTATTTTATTTTCCATCATTTTTTTTTTGTTCAGTTCAGTTCAAAAAATAATAAAAAGAAAAAGAAATAAATTAAGTATATGTTGAATGTAGATTCTGCAACAGCAAAGTTTATTTACACTCAAGGTAAAACCACTTCCATCAGACATAACCATAGCGTTAAGATAATAATGTAATGCAAAAAAAAGTATAAGTGATTATAATTATAAATAAAAAGAAGAAGTGAATAGTGCGTTAACGCATGAAGATTGAACAGGAACTTAATGTTTATATCTGAAGTAATTTCTGTTGAGACAAGGAAGACGATTATTTAGTTTTTTTTTTGTTTTTAATTCTTTTTTGCCTTTAATAATCTGTGTTAACAGGTAACTAATAATAGACATGGTATGTAACTTAATGGAGTTGGTATTTATATATGCACAAGAAGCGTTCAGAAGAAAAACAATGAAAAAAATCCAGCCGCATTGTAGAGAATTTTAAATGCAATGGTTTTTATGCAATATATGACTTAAGTTGCTGACCTATAAAGTGCAGAGAACTCGACACATAAGTAAATATTTAATGTATGTACGTGTTTTTGTATACAGTCGAATCTCGTAGAACCTTCAAGTGGTCCTGGAATAAATCGATCATTGTTTAATGTATTGAATATATAGTTGGAATGGCAGTTACCATATTTGAGTAGTTTGTCTGGTAGTGGTCATTCTGTGGGATATTACTGTATAAATAATATACATTTGGCTAATAAAATATATAGAGCCACGCTATGGGCTACAAAACTTTTATACCCAGAGATATAGAGTACTGTGCATTTGAAACAAAAAAAGAAAATGTTTAATTTTTTTCTGAAATAAATTCAATATTTCGTACTACTTATTCTGTATTGTAAATCACGTCTACAGAGTTTTAATTACAACCTTAGACTTCCAAGACACTTTCTTCAATTCGGTTTTTTTTTTGTGCACTTTTAATTTTTTGCTTTGTTGTGGCCGAGGTTGTATCGTTGTGTTTATGATATCTATATTATTGCTGGTTTGCCTTTCAGAGGTGTGTACCACACAGACACTACAAATATATACACACATGCACAAAGGAACTCGACTACAAAATATCACTTTCTCAATTTTGTTATTATTTCTTTTTGCTTTTTTTTTTTAAAATAAACGTAGGTATTTATTATTTCTTCATTTGTTTCATTTATTGCTTTTATGTAAAAGCAAAATCTATTTTTTTTTTTTATGTACGATGAGGAATAATAAGCTTTGTTATATACGGCTGATGCTCATTGATCGATGATGATGGCAAATAATAAAAGACACAATAACAGCTACGAATTATTATTGTAATGCACAAAAGAAAAGCAACAAAAAAGAAAAAGAAAAAAAGAAACGACGATAATTAAATTATGATTAATCCAAAAATGGACAATGAAAAATGGAAAGGTATAGCCGTGTTAATATTATAATGAAAAAAAAAATCAATGCCAAATTTTGTGGAATTTATTTTTTTATGGTTTCACTTTTTATAATTGAATTGGGTTATAATATTGATCAAGGATAATAACATTGTAATTACGAAATAATAAGCCTTACAAATTTGAACATAATGAAGTGAATTTATGCTAAAAAATAATATCTAGATAATATTAATATTTGCCATTTAATTTCAACCACTATCTCCAAATATAAAATTGCAATGCCTATATACGAACATTTCCTTTAAATCGCACCACTCCAATATTTGTCTATGATCGTAAAAATGTTGTTATTTTCATTTCTTTTTTTTTTTTTTTTATTGAATTAAATGCTTTTGCTAGAGGTTAAATTATAGTTCATATTTAATAAAATAAATAAATAAAAAGAAGAAATAAAAAAACAAAAAAAAAAACAAAGGCGTCAAGCCACACAACACACACAAAACCAGATATATCTAGAGGCACATACACCAAAAATATTAATCCACGTTAACCGCGACGATTCGACGTGTAATAAACACTTTGTAAATTGAAATGGAAAAAGTGTTTATTTATTTTTTCTCTCTTGTTGATAGTTATTTTTTCTACTTTTTTTTTTTTTTTTTTGATAATTTTAAAATATTTTTGTTGAACTAAGATATAGTTTTGTACCTGTAACTTCTCCTTTCACTTTAACCGAAGGAATGATCAATGGAAAACAAAGGGGGGCTATATGTAGTTACACGGAAAACCCCACTTATTGACCATTGATCGCAGAGTGCTTATACATGTTTTGCGGTGTTTTTATGCCGCCAGCAAAACATTTACAAAAAAAAAAAAAAATTGAAATACAGAAAAAAAACGGTGATTTTTTTTTATTAATTTTGTTTCATTATAATATAGATAATATATTAAAAAAGTCAATATTATTTTTATTGTGCACAGGTAAACAATTTGAAAATAATATCTTGTAAAAAGTAAGTTAAGCTAGAATAATATATATTAATTTTTGAATTGAAATGTATTTTATATAGATTTAAAATATATATAAATGTAGTTGTGTGTTTGTCACAAAATTTAAAAACAAAACAAAACAAAAAAAACTGTATTATTTTACAATTTATAGAGCAAATGTGTGTGTGCATGTATTTGTGATATTGGTAAATAAAATGCATGACGTCATTGATTTTGCACTTTTGTGAAAATTAAAAAAAGAAATATGATTATACAAAAAAAAAAAAACAAAAAAAAAAAATTAACATACACACTGCACTTATTGGATCTCATCAAAATATGTTAATTTATTATATGCATTAATTAATATTCAGAATATATAGTGACAGAGACTCCAATTCATTAAGTAAGTAAATAACAATTTCAATAAATTTATGTCCTTTTTGCACGGTACGGATGACATAAATAACCTCTAATGAAAAAAATGTAAAAGTAAATATATTTCATAATCACAATTTTTTCTTCCGATAGCAATGACCGATTGAACTCAATAATTATTTTTTCCACATCATTTTTATGTTTATTTATTTTATTTTATTTATTTTTTTGTATTTTGTATTTTGTAATTTTCATAAAATTTTGAATATAGTGTGATATTATTAATTTTAAAATCACTAGGTGACAATGAATTGCATTTTGATATCGAGATATCTCTTATGTCGTAAAATAAAATGTAACCGAATTTTAATAAAAAAAAAAAAAATGAATGTTAATATTTCACAAAACTTTTGATTTTTATTTATTTTTGTTTTTTTTTTTTTGTATGAAAATGTTTTAAACTTGATTCGGAAGCTTGAAAAAATAAATAAATAAATAATAAAAAAGATATATATTATATATATTATATATATATAAAATTAAGCAAAAAAAAAAAGAAAAAAAAATGTATCGAAATATGAAATGTATTTCACTTATTGCTTTTTATGGAAATCCATTAAAATATTATTTTTAAATTTTTGTTTTTTGTAATTTGTTGCATTTCCACACTCCAATAATTTAAAAAAAAACGAAAAAGAAAAATAAAATACAACGCAAAAAACCAACAAAAAAATAAATAAAAAACAATAAAAGAAAATAACAAAAAATAAAAGAGAATAACTATGAAATTTATTGCGGGAAATTAAAATGAAAATTTATTCACTGAACAGTAATTTCCTATGTGCATAATATTAATGTTAATAGAATTATATATTTTACGTACCTTTCAGCATGTATAATATCTCCGTACATATACGAATCCATCCTACATAATATTTTAATAATATTACGAGATAAAATAACAAACTTTTTATCTTCGTATATTTCACATAATAATAATTCATAATAATTCTATGTTTTATATAAATGTTCTTATAATACAAACGATATATAGAGAGTTAGAGATACATGCGATTGCGAACTACCGACCATACCCGTTATACAGTTATCATAATAATATCGTTTAGTTTTCTCGACTCCAATGTTTAAAACTTTTCGAATTCGGTTATCAACAGAAACCTCTCCGTTCTTTCCCATCTTCTCTGTTTGTAATTTTTATTTTCACATACAACACATAATATATATGAGAGATACAGATACAAATTGAAAAAAGAAGAAGACAAAGAACAAAACAATTTCATTATTTTTTACGCTTATATTTTAGAATGTTAGATTTTCAACTTGACATTAGTTCTTTCAGTTTTTATTTTATTTGATATTGATGGGCATAAAATCAAATAACGACAGAATTAAGAAATATTCTGAATAATAGGAATATTTCTTTTGTTTTTTTTTTTATTATTTTTATTTATTTATTTTTTATTGAAATAAAAAAAGAAAAAATCACGACAAGAATTTTGCATTTAATTTAAGCAAATTTAATATCAATAGAATTTCTCTATATTCATATCCTACGGATTAACAATACGTTATTTTCTACTCTTCTTGAATGCGACATTTAAAATATATATAAAAAAGAAAAGAAAAATGGAAATATATTTGATAATCTATCTTTAACTATGTTTACTTGTTAACAGAGTAAGTTCGAGGATCGTTAAAATTTCAGATACAATTTTTTGCACATTCGATACATGGAACTGAGAATAATAATACCAGCATATATTTTTTTTTTTTTTTTCAAAACATTAACTTCGTATTCATCATGTTTATTTTTAATACAAATAAAACTCATTATGGTAATCAGATACTTAAAATTATTAATCACTTTACCCAGGTATATTGACTGCAATAATGTGAAGAAACTGCTTATGTGCGGTCATTCACTTTTCTTTGTATTATTTATATATTCTTTTGTAAGAATTGAAATATTTGTTTATTCTTTCAATACTTTGCACTAAGAAATGATTTATAGCATAAGCAATTATAAACTTACCTCAGTATCATCAAATGCAGGACTATCACTAGAATCTAATGTATTATCTGTTCTTGAGCTAGGATTTATATTTCCAGCTTCTATCCATAGCTTCTTCCAATCACTGTCAGTCAAAATTGATTTATTATCTGGAGAAAGAAAGAAAAAAAAATATTTTCAATTTTGTTGTAGATAGAATATTTGTACAATAAGAAAATAAAAAAAATAATAAAAATAAAATTATTACAATGCATAAATAAAAGTATCATTTATTTTAATACTTTAGGGTCTATATTCACATGTTCTGTTCCATAAATATTATATTGATTAATTTAAATAACCAATATACCATTTCTCCCTTATCTAATAGTCGTTATGAATGAAAAAAAAAATTAATACGGCGAAAAACATCATTTAATATTATAGAAAACTTATAAGTAACAGCTGGAAATCTGAAATGATCTCTCAGTTTTACTTTTAACTTTTTAACTTTTAACAAATAAAGAAAATATCAGTAAACCACCCAAAGAAAATGGAAAAAAAGAAATTTTTGTTCCGGAATCTTCGTAATATGCAACGTCCTGCAAATTATTTATTTAAATATACTTATTATGAGGCATATGGAAAATATTTGGCTTTTAAATTTATATTTTTTATTTATATATTAGTGTTTCATAGATGGTCTTGTTACGTTATGGTATAAAATGGTAATGGTATATTAATAATATGATATTACGACACTGTTATCAAAATTTTGTATAATACCATAGAAATATTTTAATATAGAACAATGGTTGCATAATGCAAATGACATACATGCTATAGTTTCATAAATGAGCGCAACCAAAAAGTAGTGAAGAGGAACTATACTCCTTCAACCCATTTTGCGCTGTTGTCTATTTCATTTACCATCCTCAAATTTTTTCTTCCTCACCGAGACGTTTTTTCTATTTTTTATACCAACGGTTGCCATAGCCATAAATTTCTTCTTGTTTTTTTTTTTTAACCTGGCAACAGTTGCTAGAGACAAATATAGTCAAAAATAGTCATTTAACATGCACATTGCACATTCATTACATAACATATGAAGTTCATGAATAATATTAAAAATAAAAAGAAGAAAAATTATCATATAATATCAACACCACACAATTTACATAGTCTTTAATGTAATGTAGATGATTAAACTAAAATTATTCAAAAAAAAAAAATACCGAAAATATAAAATTAATGAATACGAAAAAGATGCTGCGCATCTAATGTTTAAATACTAAATAAATTAAACTAAAATTTTGCAGTTGTATGGAGTTTATGGACATAAAACATAAATGTAGTCATCTGCAAAAGGAAATACTAAAGAATACATGCTTATAAAAGTAATATTACGTGAGTAATAATAATGTAGGACAGCAGGAAGAATTGTTGGAAGATAAATAGATAAAGATCTTAATTATATTTATGTATACTCTATATATACAATATTATACAGTTAATGACATTTATTTAGGTACGTATACGGTTTTTCGTTTAAGTGGAGCATTATAATTGTGTGGAGAAGCCAGTATAGAGTTTATCAAACTATTATTATTACTTTATCTACACAGATTTTGAAAATAAATTTTCTAATTCAATCTAATGGGTTAACTTAATTAAGCAAGGTAAGCTAAATGATGAGAAAAGTCGCAAAATTCGCTTCTACTATTAAAAATTTAATAGCTATATTTTATATTAATGAATAATCTTTTAATAATAAATAATCATTCAAAACATGGAAAATAGTTTATATCATGTTTTATTAAGTATATTTAAAGATGGAATTTTGAATGTTTAATAGGGTCAAAGGTCATAGTACTATGTATATATTGTATATCGCTACTTCTGGCTAAGAATGAGTGTAGTATCGGGGAAAAAGATTCTCATACAAATTGTAGGCGTACATTTTAAGAGAGAAGGTTCTTGATTATTAAAAAAAAAAACAGTAATTCGACACTGATGACAATTAATCCTTCTCTGCAATGAGTTGAAGCAATTTCAAGAAAATAGTTAATAGTTAATCTAAATTCACATGGATGTAAAAGTTTGATGTAATTTAAAGGGCATCGATGTATTTCGTATTATTATGTTGGTTTTTTAGTTGAATTTCAGCGAAATACAAAAATATATCGTTCAAGAAATAAGCAAATTTTTCTCATACAGCACAGCCTTTAACTTTTGATTCCGTAGTCCGATTTTGACGTTCTTTAAACCGATTGAAAGATAATTTATTAGTTGCACAATAAGGGTATTCATGTCATTCGTCGTAATGATTGCGATGTAGTAATGATTACTATAAATACTATTTTGACGTGAGTGCATTTTTGCAAATTGTTGTTAATGTAGAATACAATGTACGAACATCCGCACAAAGAAGAGAAAGAGAACTGATTTTTCATACATTTTTATGCAACAGCTGTCATTTTACCTCGTAGTAATATTAAAACATGTATTTTCTATCTCAGTACATTTCATTTTTCCTCATGTTTTGACATTTACGAGCTAGTAAGATTACCAACTATGGTACATATTGTACGGTGGTACATTTTACTATGTAGTTATTAACTGACTATCGTTTTCATTACTAAAATAAGGCCTCTTCGGTTACTAACTACAGTAATGAAAACGGGGGGTGAGCCTATCCAAAATGATGCTTTTTTAAAAATGCTACATAAAATGCTGCATATTTAATGCGCTTGAAGTTGGCCGTAAGCCACAACATCCAAAATAAAAAAAAAAATGTTGCATTTTTATGCAGTCTATTTATGTTGCATACATTTTTCGGTAGTTGCTGTCCAAAATTTAATATTATTTATACGACGTAAATGTTTTCATAACCACAAAAAACAAATAAAATTAACCTTTTTTGCAATTTGAATTAATTTCTTTACATTAATTTCAATCGAAATTCAACCAAAAATAAGTCTAATTAAAAATTGTCACTTTTACAAAAATTTAAAACTAATATTCAACTACTCGAATGCACTTTGTTTTATGTCGCCTAAATATGAGCGCGTTTTTTTATTCATATGCGGCAGCTCAATTTAATATTTTTTAAGAAATTAATTCAAATCAATATAAAATGAATTATATGTGTTTTTTTATTATTAAAAATTAATAAAGTGTGTAAATTTGTATAAAAGAAATGCTAATAAGTAAATTATTTTTAATTTTTTGTCACAT